>JASDQU010109110.1:44222-58214 GCA_032191745.1 Picea mariana
CTCAAGGGTTTTCTCTATATTCTTGTGTTCATGTTATGGTGGGTGGTTTGGTTTATTCTTGGTTATTTCTGAAGTATATTTGCAGTTCTGGTATAGGTTCTTAACAGAGGCCATCAGAGCGTTCAGTAAACCAATACTCCACACAAGTGAGAAGATCGCACTCGTATGTGAGAGAGAGACGACCCAGCCCTCGAGGACTATCATCTACCCACTCGGGGGGGAATACAAGGGAGAGATAGAAATTAAGACAAACCTTGGGACCCTCCCACCCCATCAATCCACAAGTCACCTTTGCTTAGTCTTGTGCCTTCTTTGGCATGATGATATGCTATAGTGTTCAAATTTTGTTTCACATGTTATAGTTGAAAGGCTTCAAATTCCTTATTGAGCTCAATAACCCAGCTAATTATCCGATTGAAAAGCTTAATTCCATTTTGAGTTTGATGGATGACCACGTTGGCTACAATCATAGAATCTCTAAAGGCAGTGAACTTGTTAATTTTCTTTTCTTTAACTAGTTTAAACCCCCTTCAACTATGTTGTTGGAAGCAACTCACAATCCCGATAAGTAAAAAAATTTGATATTTCTTACAAGATGAAAGAGACTCCAACATCTACCACCCCATATTTTTAAGGCATATTAAACAATAAAGATAAAACATATTATACTCTATAATATAATAATAAAATTATTTAAATATATATTGTTTTGATAAATTTGTATAAGGTGGTTTCTTAAATATCATAGTGTTGATGGAGTTGATGTAAAGGAAAGGAGTTGTTCATAAGTTGTGGGCATTGACGAATAAGGTTGCACATGTAAATATAATTAAAGGTTCAAACTACTTTCCTTTTTTTACTACTTTTACAATATATTTAGATATACCTTATTTAAAAGTATTTATAATGTGCAGGTTTTATGAGATTCTCTAACATTATCAATTTTATCATGTCTTAGATATCATGTAAATTGGAAAAAATCTTATTTTTATACATAGTTTTGTAAATTTAAAAACAATATTTATTAAATAAAAATGAAATATATAAATCATCTATAATTATTGCTCATTAAAAATGAAATAAAAAATAACGTTAATTATTACTCAACCTATTGAACTAAAATTTCCATACATAGTTTACCTATAGTTATTTATTTTAGCCTTCAATTCTTTACTTTAATTTATCATTTATTTTAGCCTTCAATTTTTACTTTACTTTATCCAAATATATATTAGACGTATACGAATTTATAGTATATCTTAGAGGTAGAACTCTATTAAATTATAAGAATTTATCGTGGTATAGTTTCGTTAACTTTTCATTTTGATTTTTTTTATTTTTTAGCACGTAACCTAACAGAATTTCAAAATTACCGTGATGCAGTGACGTTCGCCTGTTCATTTTGATTACAAAAACGAAAGAATGTTCAGGAAAATAAATACAAAATGAGTAATAGACTCCAGCACTTTGAAGCAACATAGATCTCAAGCTATGACTTTACAGATTTCGGGTATTTTAAATAAGGATCAATAAATAATCAACTGTCTGTCTTCCAAATTTCAGCCTTCATCCTCGGGATAATTCATATATCAACCTATGGCGTAATTATGGATATACAGAATGAAATTTCTATACTAATTCCTCGGCTTCAAGCTTTAATATGATTCGTAGAATCAAACAACTTTGAAGTAACTTAGATTTCTTGTCATTACTTTTACTTTGCAAATCTCAACTATATCGATATTGATGTATTGATGATGGTTAACTTCCACTGAAACTAAAATTTATGATATCTTAAAATCAAGAATCAATGTATATTAGGTCAAAAATCTTCCATTATCCATATATTAGGTCAAAAATCTTCCATTATCCACATTTGAAAGTCAAGTGTGGGATGGACAATAACTGCATGGTTACCTATTACTATCCCATGTCTAGTCACTTCATCTCCATTCCCAATATTCTCCAGGGAAAGTAATCCTGGCATGAACATGAAATTTCCGGTCTCCCCCTGTGACAGTGGTTGTTGCAGAGAGCAGGATATATCAATGATTGTTGTGATGATAGAAGATGGCACGCCCCAAAAATGGTAGGTAGGTGGGGGGAGGGATATCTCTGTCTCACCTAGTACACCCATGACGTTTCTCTTTTATAGAGTACAAGAGTAATTCACATCAGAAATTAATAAAAAAGTTATGGCTGGTTGGCTACCCTTGAACAGTGCTTAGCTTAATACAAAGCTTTGATCACAATCTCCCCTGATATAATCTATTGCTTTATTGTTTTGCATATAATGTGGTATGTGGTTTGCTTATGTCGTCACCCAATTTTCAGTATAACCTTGTATAGCCCCATAGATTCATGTGAACTTACATAGTTGTTTAATTCCTTCACGTTAGTTGTGAGGTGTTAGGGTTGTGGAAATTATCAACTGTTTAAATACTCGTTGGTTATTAAGGTTGTGTGAAGTTTAAAAACTTTATGATTTTTGACATGGAGTTTTGTAAATATTATTGGTATATGATGAATAAAAATAAAAAATAAATAATATAAATAAAAATAAAAAATAAATAATATAAATAAAAATATCAATTATATATATATATATATATATATATATATATATATATATATATATATAACAATCATTATGTGTATCATATATGCTATAAATTATAAGTGATTTAGGGTTTTGCATAATCCATATTAAAGATATGAGGGTGTTGGGTATTGCTATCCTTTGTGTATTGGAGGATTATCCTAGTTATCAGAACCCTACAACTATATTAAGTTGAGTTTTTTGGTTGATGTTTCTTTAAGTTGAAGAATTGAACACAATGATAAATGATTTAAAGCAATTAGTATACACTAGAAAATGATTTAGCATAATCAAGTACTTGTATTCATTTTAACAATGATATAACATAAAACAATAGTGTGCATTGTGCATTGATTTCAATGATAATAATACAACATAAAAGAAAACGATGTATTGATATGAAAAATGATTGAGTGCATTAATTAATTGAATAAATTATATGAAGAAAATTAATCCTCTATATGGATTTCAATAGTGAGATACAACAACAAATCATCTCTTGAAATGAATTTAGTGATAACATGGTAAAAAGGAATTTCAAAACAAATATTATAAGTTGAAGGCATGTACTTTGGTTGGTTATGTGTGATTTATCTATTAGTATTTGTACATTAAAACAATTATAATATAAATATATATAAAACGTGAAAAGGTGAAAAAGTTGACACTTGTCCCTCCTAAAAGAATAATATAATATTGAGTAAATAAAGGAAAATTTTGATTTAAAGCAATTAGTTGCATTGATTTAAATGATGATACAATAAAAAATGATTTAGCCTTGTATTCATTTTAACAATGACATAACATAAAACAATAGGGTGCATTGATTTGAGTGATAATACTATGAAAAATGATTCAATGCATTAATTAATTGAAGAAATGTGATACGGATTTATGAGGGAATGAAATGAAACACATGAATAAGAGAGAAACATGGTGATACAACAATACTCAATTTCTATTAAACACCGAAATATGCAGAGTCTGTAAAAAAAATACAGAGTGAAATGAACTTACTAGAATGGTGGTAGCTTATGTTTGAGAAGAGATGTGACGGCTACACGCATTGACAAGAAGATCGTTACAATGAATCTCCCAAGACATTTTGAACATAAATCATAAATGAGAAAACCATGAACATCTAAAACCCTAACCCCAGAAGATGAAACACCAAAAGGTTTATGGGCCCCGATGGGGGTAGTTGATACATCAACTTCCCTAGGGCATAAATTTTGCATACTTTCTTTGTTTGAGGCACTTGATACCTCATTGAAAAGGTCTAGCTGAGAAGTAAACATTCCAAAAGACCCAACACAACACCACATTGGGCACTTCTATGTCAAAAAAAACATCGTTTAGGGCCTCAAAACGACCCTCGAAGTTTGGGACCCGAAAAATCGTAGAAAAATTACCAAAATGGAAATTGTATGTTGAGTGAGTGGAATAGCTGGGAGGCCACTAATGTCCACCTAGATCATTCATCCCTCCTTAGGAATAAATGGTCTTCATTATGTTGAGTGCCCCCATCAAATCAGGAAACTTCTGTTGAACTTGATGCTTGGTGAGCCACTTTCCTTGGTGTAGTATTTTCCTTGCTTTGACAACCCGATAGAGTTGGATATTTTGTTGGAAGGTTCCATTAACCCATGTGTCCATGATCCGATCAATGGTTTTCTGTTCCATGCAATCAGGGTTGAGCTATGTAGTTTCGAGATGCTCTGCCACCTCCGATGTGTTCAGTAATGGTGGAAAATATGGTTGGAGGTCCACATTGAATACTGGGTGTAATCTTGGGAAGGGGGGAATACTTAACTTATAAGAATTGTCACACATAGCCTTGGTGATTTTCTAAGGTCCATAACGAAGTTGTTGCAACTTCCACTGGGGTCCAGTAAGACACTCTTTCTGCAAATGCAACCAAACTTTGTCGCCTACCTGAAACTTGTGGGGAACCCAATGTTGATTATGGTGTTGCTTGTACTTAGCATTGGATTTTTGCAAAATATCATGGACCTGTTGGAAGATGTGTTGAATATGTTCAATGAATTTGGTGGCCTTTTTGGCCTTAGATTGAACATGGAAATATTTTTCCTATGTGGATGCAAGGGGAAGTGCTATGTTCAATGGGGTCGAATGAAACCCAAGCCCACTTGAAAAGGGTTGTGGTCGATTGAGCTATGGAGTGCTATGTCGTAGCTATGTTGGACATAAGGAAGGCTCTCATCCCATGTGTGTGGATGCTTGGAGTTTTACATGCACAAGAGATGCATGATCATTCTATTGATGACCTTTGTTTCTCCATCTATTTGAGGGTGGAAGGCAGTGGATTTGGTAAGCTTTGCATCCAACAACGACCAGAGGCTCGACCATAATGTATTCAAGAATTTTTTGTCCCAATATGATATGATGGTTTTTGGTAGTCTGAAGTGTTACCCATACACGCTTGAAGAAGAGCTTGCTGGTGGTCTCTATTGTGATACTCTTCTTGTAGGCAGTCATAATGGCCATCTTAGAGAATCGATTAACAACCACAAATACACAGTCATTTCCATGCTTGATGGAGGGGAGACATAACATGTAGTCCATCGATATGGATTCTGAGGGCTCATAGGGAGTAGGAAGAGGGGTGTACAATCCTTGTTTTTTAATGGTTGGCTTGATAATGGAATAGGCAGTGCAGGATATGATATAATTATGTTGAAGCTTCAACCAATAGAAATAATTCTATAGTAATTCCATTGTCTTCTCCATGCCAAAGTGTCCTGCCACCTGAATGTAGTGGGCTTCCCAAATCATTGTCGCATGCTCGCTTGAAGGAATGCAGAGATGAACCATATGGAATAACAGTCCATCCTTAAGGTGGAAGGAAACAATGATCATACATGTTCCCAACATTTGGTAGGTCGTAGTGAAGTTGGGATCATTTTCATAGAGTTGAGACCACCCTAGAGGTCTCATACCCGTAAGAGTCGGGCACTGTGGTTAATGTTGCAAGTGGAGGTTGACTAAGGCAATCAGTGACGCGATTATTGCTCCCTTTCCTATACTTAATGTTGAGGTGAAATTGTTGCAAGTATGTGGACTACTTTCGATGGCGGTCATTCTGCAATTTGTCGTGTGTCTGCATAAACTAAAGAGGCATGTGATCTGTATGGATGATCGTCTCCTTCCCTATAATGTAATACTTCCATTGGAAATAAGATTGTACAATGGAATACATTTTTTTGTCATAGGTGGGGTACTTACAGATGACATCTATGAGTGTCTCACTATGATAGGCCATTGGATGATTGTTCTAAGTGAGAATGAAACCAACAACATAATTGGAAGCATCAGTCTCAGTATCAAATGGTATTTTGTAGATCGGGTAAGGAGATCACAAGTGTTGAACATAAACAATGTTTCAGATCATTAAAAAATTTCTGATGTGATTTTCCCCACACAAATTTTCCTTTGCAACCACCTAACTTCCTCACTTGGCTCAAAGACCATGCGATATGGGAGAACCCGATCCAGATTTATGAGAAGAACGAAAAGAATAATAGAGTGAATACAATAACACAAAGATACTAAGAAAAACAACATATATCTAGTGAACAATAACTTCTATTGAATAAATAAAATAGGTTGAAACTATAAAACTACAAAATTGAAAACAACTTGCTCAAATGGTGGTAGCTACCTTTGAGAAGAGATGTGTCTACTATGTGAATCTGCCTGAGCAAAATTATTACAATGAGGCTCCAGAGGAATTTTTAACATTACTCATGAATGAAAAAACCCTAGACATCCAAAAACCTAACCCTAGGAGATGAAACACCAAAATTCATGTGGGCCCCGATCGGTAAGTTGGTACCTCAACTTCTCGGGGTCGTACATTTTGCATACGACCTCCGTTTTAGGTGCCTGATAGCCCGTTGGAAAGGTATTTTTGAGAACTACACATTATGTCATCAAAATTTGACTCTATTTATAGTTGGACTATGGTAAGCCAAAAAAACATTGTTTAGGGCCCTAAAACGACCCTGGAAGTACAGAAAGATGTACTGACATGAAAACATCCAAAATAAGCCAGTTGGATTAGGTGGGCGACCACCAATATCCACATGGATGTTGTGCAGGGTTTCAGACAACCTCAGAAGTGTAGAACCCACAATAAAAAATAATTACATAAGAATGTACTAAACTAAAAATTGTCAAGAGGAGCCAGTTGGAATAGGTGGGTAGCCACCAATATCCACTTGGATCATAACCCCAATACAAATATACGATAGAAGTTGGTGAGGCCTAAGAAGATATTAAGCTCGCTAAGTGTTGTTGGGGCTGGAAAATCGTGGATGACTTGGATCTTGTCTAGATCAACATGCACACCATGCTCATCTACAATGTATCAGATGTATTGGATCTTGTTCATGTTGAAGGAGAATTTCTTTAAGTTAGCATATAACTTGTGTTGTCGTAGAGTGTGGAGGACCTATTAAATGTGCTGCAAGTGTTCTACCCAACTCTTGTTGAATATGAGGATGTCATCCATATATAAAGCTACAAAGGAATTGGTGAAGATCACAAGATGTCATCCATCAACCTCATGAAGGTGGTTGGGGCATTCGGCAACCCAAAGGACATGACCAACCATTTGAAAAGACCTTATTTAGACTTGAAAGTAGTCTTCCATACATCAGTCTATTCTATGGAGACCTGGTGGTAGTCGAACTTCCAATCAATCTTACTAAAATACTTGGTCCCCTTGAGCTGGTCTACAAGGTCATCGATTTGAGGAATTAGGTATCGATTCTTGACTGTGATTTTGTTCAGAGTTCTATAATCAATACAAAGTCGACAGGTCAAGTATTTATTCTATACGAGCACGATTGGGCTTCAATAAGGTGAGGATCTTGGTCGAATGCGCCCTTTTTGGATAAACTCTTGGATCTAACGCTTAATTTACTCATTTTCCAGGAGAGAGCACTGATACACTAGCTCGTTAGGAAAATTCCTTACTGGAGTTAGCTCAATTGAATGCTTGACCTGACAATGCAAAGGCACCGTGGTAGGTGAGATGAAGATGTCTCGATATTTTTCCATGAGCTTGTCCACTTGCTTTTGTTGTGTAGAGGAGCTCTGTGCAGAGGTGATGGATGTAGCTACAACCTTCCGTTCACTTTGAGATTGAATCATGAAGAAGACAAATTTCTCAGTCTGGGAGATGGCCTTCCTGCACTTCTTAACTGAGACCAAAGAAATTGCGATAGGTGGAGCTACCTATAAGATCTTGTACAATTGCATGCTCAAAGTAACAATGACACTACAAGGTTTAGAATCATATAAAATATGACGTTTCCACATATATGGTTGGCCTAAAATAACATCACAAACTCCAAGTGGGGAAACATCACACACAATGTAAGGTAGCTAGAAAGGTAGTGGGGGGGCCCAGAGGACCCATAGTGATAATAGTGGGGGTCATTCAATGTAAGGTGGACTAGGTCCACTATATTATTAAATAAGGCCCACTATGGCAGTTAGATATAATAAATGTAAGAGGACTCCTTAGAAGGTTCTACTTCTAGAAGATTCCTCCTCTAGAATGTTCTTAGGTGATGGTAGCACTATATAAAGGGGTTCAAGCAATGTAATGAGACATGAAGAGAATTATTGTATTTGGAGCTGAAGCTCATTAAGAGGTTGCCCCATCGAAGAGGCAAGTGAACAGGAGAGGATCCCTTCCATAAAAGGATTCATTGTATGATGTTGTCCTACCTCAAGGGTTTGGTAATAATAAAGTGTGGTTTCTTTTATATTGTTTTGTGGATCTATTATGTATTCATTATTTGTGGTGATTATATTTGTAGATCTATTCAGGTTCTTAAGGTAGTTAGAGAGGTAGTGGGGGGGCCCAGAGGGCCCATAGTGATAATAGTGAGCGTCATTCAATGTAAGGTGGACTAGGTCCACTATACTATTAAATAAGGCCCACTATGGTAGTTAGATATAATAAATGGGTAATCAGATATAATAAATGTAAGATGACTTCTTAGAAGGTTCTACTTCTAGAAGATTCCTCCTCTAGAATGTTCTTAGGTGATGATAGCATTATATAAAGGGGTTCAAGCAATGTAATGAGACATGAAGAGAAGTATTGTATTTGGAGCGGTAGCTCAATAGGAGGATGCCCCCTCAAAGAGACAAGTGAACAGGAGAGGATCCCTTCCATAATAGGATCCATTGTATGGTATTGCCCTACCTCAAGGGTTTGATATAATAAAATTGTGTTTTTCTATATTGTTCTTCTATATCTATTGTGGTGTTTTTGTATTTAGTCTTTGGTTCTTAACAATTGGTATCAGAGCACTTTCCTTGGTAGACATTGTGGGAAAATATTTTTTATTTTTGCAGATTTTTTTTTCGGAGAAGAAAAAAGAGGGTCGCGACATTCCAGAACTTTTAGGTATATTTATGTGCAAAATTTGTAGAAAAAGGTTGTATATATGTGTTCCTCTCATAAAAACACCCAATTTGAAAAAAAAAAGCGTCCGAAACGGAGTCCGGAAGGTCAAGATATTGAAGTTTTAAAATCTGCAATTTTCAGGGTTTTTTCAGCGGACGGCGGAGCGATTTGTTTTTATTTCTATAGCAGCTAGAGGCCGAATTTTCTCAAACAAATTACAGATCTGAGTTCCTCTCACAATTTCACCAAATTTCAAAAAAAAAATCAGCCGAAACGAAGTCCAGGAGTGAAGTTATGAGCATTTTAGATTCAACAGTTTTTTTAAGGTTTTTCCAGAAAAAGCCGCGATTTTCTGTTGAAACTTATTGGGTCTATTTTTTGGGTTTTTTCGTGACGACTGCAGGACTAAAGAGTTCATAGGGTGCTCAGATGGCTATTTCCTCTCAAACCCTAAAATAAATTCTTGAATCATTCAAAGCCCAATTGTTTCACACATTGGATAACAGATTGGATGCATTTGTACATGGCCTCACAGACAGTCTCAATGATAGTTTTCGTAGTATTCAAGATTCATTGAATAACATGCATGAGAGATTTCTTATGGAGGGCCTCAGGGATGAATATAATCAAGAAATATATGCTTGGTATGATTTTGAGGCCGATTGTGATGATTGGTATATGGATACTTGTCATTTTTGGGATGACAACCACTTTCATATTTTATTTGATGACTCTAATCCACCTTTTGTAGAGAGAATCAATGTGACAAATTGAGAGCCAATGATTATTACCAGTGTCCATCCTGCATATTCTACAATGGTATTATTCCTTCCAGATTCTGCTATGACCCTTTTCCACTATGTGGATGGATATTCTTATTTGGATCCACATGATAGGTGTCAGTATTTGGAGCATCATTTTGAGTTGGTTATTGGGTTCCAAAATCTTCCACAGGGAGTTCACATGAGCACTTGGACATAGGACCCTGGCTTACAATGGTGGTCGGACTACATCAGCATGGTGGCTTTCCTTTCTACATGGGACCTTGGTTCTCCAGTCTTCTTCAGCATTATGGTCCACAATTATCCATGGGACCCTGGTATATGGTTGTACATCAAGCGTTGAGGACAACGTTTTCATAAGGGGGATGGAATGTAAGGTAGCTAGAGAGGTAGTGGGGGGGCCCAGAGGGCCCATAGTGATAATAATGGGGGTCATTCAATGTAAGGTGGACTAGGTCCACTATATTATTAAATAAGGCCCACTATGGTAGTTAGATATAATAAATGGGTAGTTAGATATAATAAATATAAGAGGACTTCTTAGAAGGTTCTACTTATAGAAGATTCCTCCTCTAGAATGTTTTTAGGTGATGGTAGCACTATATAAAGGGGTTCAAGCAATGTAATGAAACATAAAGAGAAGTATTGTATTTGGAGCGGTAGCTCAATAGGAGGATGCCCCCTCGAAGAGGCAAGTGAATAGGAGAGGATCCCTTCCATAATATGATCCATTGTATGGTATTGCCCTACCTCAAGGGTTTGATATAATAAAGTTGTGTTTTTCTATATTGTTCTTCTATATCAATTGTGGTGCTTTTGTATTCAGTCTTTGTATCTTAACACAATACCTCATCCTTGAAGAGTTTGATGCCATAGGGCAGGCGACACTATTGGATGATGCAGAAATCTCATCCTTAGTTGAGCCACCCAATGTTGTATGGCTATGGATGTGGTTTTTTCAAAAACTCCAACCACTTCACAAACTCCACTAAGATGAGGTTCTTTTGTCTTCCACTATCAACAATGAAATGTAATGGAGCACTCTTCACCCACATCTATGAGTGAAAAATGTGCTCACCTTCCTTCATCTCTTTTGGTTCATTTGGATGGATCTTGGTGGTAGTGATTGTGGCACTAGATTTTGCATCATTGATATGCTTCTGTTTATCTGGATTTGAATCAGATTCAGAGCCTAGATCTTACTCTGAGGCTTTCATATCGACCACCAATGATTGCTTTGAGTGACATTCGTCAGTGTTGTGCTAGGGGATTTTATGGAATTTGCACCACTTCCCAGTGTCTTTCTTCATCTTCCCATTACCCTTCTTTGTTTGCAGCTTAGATTTGTTGTCTTGCGATTTTCCATCCTTATTTTTTCCTTTGTTTTGTGTGTTGGGGTTTCCTTTGCTTGGCTTCTACTGTGATTCGTTTGTAGATCCAAACGACGACAACATATCGATAAGTGGATCCCAACGACAAGATGTACAGAAACTCCATTTATGTTTGGATGTACTTGTGTAGGGCACCATGATATTTTAGAACCAGATGTCACTCAGAGTCTCTGATACCTAGCTTGGTGTGCAAGGTATGGAAGATATTTGTGAACTACGACATTGTTTGGTCCCTCTCTTGATAGAGTGTGGTCCATCTCATGTACTGGTCGTCGTAGTTTCTAACATAGTAATATCATTCATTGATGGCATCCATAAAAGAGTCCTAAGTGGGCTTGACCCCAAATATTATAGACTCCTCTATGGATTTCTTCTCACAGTAAGTCTCCCACCAATATTTGACATGGGGGGCCACCTTAAAGAGTGCAAAGGTGATCGTTTCCCTATTGGAAAATTGTGGACATATAAATAACTTTCTAGTAGATTTAACCATTTTTCCAAAGCATATGCATCTATCTAACCATCAAATGTAGGAATATAAAAATTAACTTGTACCTTGAAGGGGGTGGCTTTTCCAAAGTAATCGCTTGATGAAGATGCCTTTGTTGTTGTCAGCAACCACCAAAGGATTTGGGAAAATTGATCCATCTTCTCATTCCTCTGTTTCATGAGGAATTTCATGAGAAACAACTTAATGTGATCTCTTGCTCTCTCATCTCTATGTTCCTCTGCCATGGGAGGCCATCAGGTTTAGTGAGAATGGTCTTCCAAAGATTCAACTAGTTTGAGTCCCAATGCTTGATACCCTGACCTCATTGGGGACATGCAAAAAAGAAACGATAAATAGTAGACCACTCTCATACCACTAATCCATATTGATGAGGAAATGAAATGAACAAAAAAATAAGATAGAAACATAGAGATACAACAATACTAAATTTCTATTAAAGACTGAAATATGCAAAGACTGTAAAATAAAATACAGAGTGAAATGAATTTGCTAGAATGGTGGTAGCTTATCTCTGAGAAGAGATGTGAGGTCTACACACATTTGCAAGAAGATCATTATAATGAGGCTCCAAAGGCCTTTTAAACATAAAGAATAAATTAAAAATCCCTAAACATTCAAAATCCTAACCTCAGATGGTGAAACACCAAAAGGTTTGTGGATCTCAATGGAGGTAGTTGATACATCAACTTCCCTAGGAAGTAACTTTTGCATACAATCTATGTTTGGGGCATTTGATGCCTCTTCCAAAAGGTCTATTCGAGGAGTACACATCACAAATGGCCCCACATATTCCAATAGGAATCTACTGAGTGCTGCCACATCAAAAACGTTTTGTTTAGGGCCTCAAATCGATCCCAAAAGTTTGGGACCCAAAAAACTGTATGAAAATTGTCAAAATGGAAATTGTATGTTGAGTCAGTGGAATAGGTGGGTGGCCACCGATGTCCATCTAGATCAAAATTGTATGAAGGAAATTAATCCTCTATATTGATTTAAATGGTGAGATACAACAAATCATCAAGTGAAATGAATTTAGCAATAACATAGTGAAAACAAATTTTAAAACATATATTATAAATTGAAGTCCTGTACTTTGTTTGGTTATGTGTGATTTATCTATTAGTATTTGCATATTAAAAGAATGAAAATATTAATACATATAAAATATGAAAAACATGTTCAATTTGGAGTTGACACGTGTCCCTCCTAAAAGAATAATATAATATTAAGTAAATAAAAAACTATGTGGTGAAAAAAATAACATTAAATATTAAGTGAACTTGTGTTGAGATATTCTTGGAGAAAGTTTTAAGAGAACTATCTTAGTTATTCTCTTTGATTTAGAGAAATTAATTGCATTGATTTAATGGAAAAAAATATGCAAAAAAAATAATTTAACATAATCAAGTAGTTGTATTCATTTTAACAATGATATAACATAAAGCAATAGGGTGCATTCATTCTTTTCAGTGATAATTATATAATGATGATGATGATGATGATGATGATTAATGTCCACTAAGACCTAATTGGTCTATTAGACCTTAAGAGGGTAAGTGATTACTTGTGATTCTTTAGAATTTTGTTTATGTGCTCGAAAAGCAATAAGAGAAGCTTTCCAAGATCACCATACTTTTGTTGAGTTAAGAGGTTCGAAAGGTTGGTATTGTGATCAATATTTTGAAAATGGCATCTAATATGGGTATAGGATAGACAATCTAAGAGAAAGTGCTTTTCATCTTCAACCTTCTTAATGTCACAAAGGTGGCACACTCTTTCATCCCATGGCATTTCAGGAATTGACCAACGCCCAGTTTCACTATGGAGCTTGTGAGAATTTGTTCTTATCTTAGCAATGCTTCTTTTTTTCTTTACACTTGGAAAAACAGATAGATAATTTTGATCTTCTAGATTAGGGTTGATTACATCTTTATAATACCTTAATTTTCTTTTTTCCTGTAACTTTTTATCACACTACATTTTTTCCTTAAATTTTGATTTGACGTTTTTTTTAATAGCATATTTATTCTGCAAAATGGTTTCTTCCATGATTCCCCAATAGTTTAGCCAAGACAGGGCATCTTTATACCATCCTCGCTTGAGTCGATGGTGGTTATGACTTGATTTTGAAGCAATTTTAGGTAGCCTCTTATCTTCCATGTTGTTTAACTTGTTCTTATACATTAGGTATCTAGTCATAGCCATGCTCTCAATGGGGGAGAGGCTTGTTTCTATGAGGAGGATGGGATAGGGCGTATTTC
>JASDQU010109112.1:5358-66600 GCA_032191745.1 Picea mariana
TCTGACCCTGCCCGCTCCCTTTTCAGTTCACCCATTCTCATGGCCCATACCCGTAGCCAAGAACTAGAGTCTCGCTTCAACACCTTGCAATCTGGTTTCCTCGAGACCCAACAAGAAGTGCAACAACTCAGTGCTACTATTGCCTCCCGTGATGCATCCATAAATGCATCCGTAAATGTAGTCGTGTAGTCCGTAATGGCAGAAGTCAAACACGAACTGACCACCCAGCTTGAATCTGTCTTTGCATCACTCTCCACCAAACTCAAGATCCCTACGACTCTTTTCCTGATGCACATAAAAAGACTGAAGGTGAAACTTCTTCCCATTCCTTTCAACCCCATCACTTTCAACGGAACATACGCCTTCCGCGGGTGGATGTAACCAAATTTCATGGCTCGGACCCCGCTGGTTGGGTCACCCAAATGGAACATTATTTCTCTCTCTACAACATTACAGATGACTTGGCCAAACTCTGGTATGGTGTTCTCCATCTAGATCAAGAACGCTGGCAATGGTGGTAATGGAGAAAAAATTCCCATCAAGGGTATATTGCTTGGACCCAATTTGTGACTGAGCTTTATGAACGCTTTGACACTGATACCAACCATTTGGGCCATTTGACAAAATTGAAGCAATCAGGCACAGTAAAAGACTTCATAGCTGCATTTGAGCGACTAGCTTTTCGAACAGAGGGCATGGCAGATGCTTTCTTTCAAGAGTGTTTTATCAGTGGCCTCAAGGAGGAGATTCAGGCCCATGTCCTCATGGCTTGCCCTACGACTTGGGTGGAGGCTTCCAAAAAAGATAAAGAAGCACAACAAATTGTTTCCTCTCAAAACCGTAAGCCTTCCTTTATCCCTCGCTCTAAACCAGTAAACCCCACTACTCCCTCCGCCCCATTAAAAATCCAAAAATTGACGAGGGCTGAAATGGATGAACACCAACTCAAAGGCCTCTGTTATAATTGTGATGACAAATATTTCCCAGACCACAAATGTAAGGAACAAAAGCTTTTTATGGCCATCTCTAAGGATATTCTTGAAGAGGATGTTGACACTCCCCTTGTGCCCGAGTCACCATAAATCACTGACATAAACCCTCCCTTCGACCCTCCCGAAGTGGAACCGATCATTTCCCTCAATGCCCTCATCGGCTTCTCTGCCCCCCAAACCCTCAAGTTAATCGGTTACATCAAGCACCGAAAGGTCATCATTCTGGTTGATAGTGGCAGCACCCACAATTTTATTCATTTCTGCATTGCCCAAGAAACCCATTGCTACATCCATGCTCTCAACAATTTCAAAATCATGATTGCCAATGGTGGTTCTATGAAATGTGGCGGGCGCTGTGAAAATGTGCGTCTCCAAATCGGTGACTACCACCTAAAATCCCATATGTTTGCTATTGACATGGGCGGTTGCGACATTGTGTTGGGTGCAGACTAGCTAAGGACTTTGGGTCCCATTCTCATGGATTTTCATAACTTAACCATGAAATTCGACCAAGGAGGCCACCAATATAAATTTCAAGGCATCATTGCTGGTTCACCTGAGGTCATCAGTTCTCATCGCATGGAAAAACTGCTAAAAAAAGGTCATTTTGGTGTCATTGCCCAACTCCACGCCATACAAGCCACAAAGACCCCACCAGTGCCCCAAGAACTCCAAGCCCTCATTTCTAAACACCAAACGGTATTTTCCACTCCCCAAGGACTCCCTCCTTCCTGCGGTGTCCATGATCATTCCATTCCCCTTGTCCCATGAAGCCTTCCCCCCAATATACGTCCATATCACCACCCCTTTGCAAAAAAAAATGAAATTGAAAAAATGGTCCAGGAACTTCTTATTGATGGCGTCATCCGTCCTAGTACGAGCCCTTACTCCTCTTCGGTCGTCATGGTACTGAAGAAAGAAGGTTCTTGGAGAATGTGTCCTAACTTCCGTGCTCTCAACAAACTAACCATCAAAGACAAATTTCCCATTCCTGTCATTGATGACCTCCTGGATGAATTGAGTGGCACCCAATTATTTACCAAACTTGATCTTCGCTTGGGCTATCACCAGATACGTATGAAAGAGGCTGACATTACCAAGACCGCCTTTCACACTCATGAGGGCCACTATGACTTTTTGGTCATGCCCTTTGGTTTGTGTAACTCCCCCTCCACCTTCCAGAGCCTCATGAACCATGTCTTCCGCCCTTTTCTCCGTCATTTTGTCTTAGCTTTCTTTGATGATATCCTCATCTATATAAAAACCTGGACAAACGATCTTACTCATGTGGATCAAGTTCTTTGCCTACTCTCTCAGCACTAACTTTTCCTGAAACAGTCCAAATGTGCTTTTGGTGCCTCAGAAGTAGAATACTTGGGTCATCTGGTGGGAAAGGATGGCGTCAGGGTGGACCCGAAAAAGATTGAAGCTATGCAAGATTGGCCGCACCCAAAGACTCTCAAAATCTTGCGTGGATTTTTGGGCCTCACAGGGTATTATCGCAAGTTCGTTAAGAACTACAGAAAGATTGCAGCACCTCTCATAGCTCTCCTCAAAAAGAACTCTTTCACTTGGACTCCAGCAGCTGCTCAAGCTTTTCAAACCTTGAAGATGGCCATGTGCACCACTCTGGTTCTGGCCCTTCCCGACTTCACAAAGACCTTTGTGTTGGAATGTGACGCCTCAGGGAAAGGAATCGGCGTTGTCCTTATGCAAGAGGGTCGACCTTTGGCCTTCACTAGCAAGCAACTATCTGAAAAGAATCTGGGCAAACCCATTTATGAAAAAGAAATGTTTGCGATTCTGCATGCCGTTGAGTTGTGGTGTTCGTATCTCTTGGGGAAACACTTCCAAATTAAGACAGACCATCAAAGCCTCAAGTACTTTCTGGAACAACGCATTTCCTCCCAGGAACAACACAAATGGGTGACTAAGCTCTTTGGATATGATTATGAGATCATTTACAAGAAGGGAAAAGACAAAGTCGTGGAGGATGCATTGTTCGGAAATATGAAGACGAAGGATCCCTTTTTTCTCTTTCCTTCATTGTACCCGATTGGCTCCAAGCTGTGCGCCAGGAATGGCTTCAAGATCCCAAAAGTTCGCATCTGATCCAGCAACTGTAGACCAAGGCTTCGGCTCCCCTAGGGTACGCCTAGCTCCAAGATGAGCTTCGATACAAAGGCCGCTTGTATTTAAGTAAACAATCCAAGCTCAAATCCATGGTTCTTTTTGAGCTTCATGCTACACCCACAACGCGGCACTCAGGGTTCACCAAAACATATGACTGAGTCAAATGTTCTTTTTTTCTGGGATGGTATGAAACAGGACATCCGTAAGTTTGTCGCTGAATGTGAGGTGTGTCAATGCAACAAGGGAGAAACAGTCAAATCTTCAGGCACCCTCCAACCGCTTCCGATTCCCCTTGCTATTTGGAAGGATATCTCTATGGACTTTATTATAGGCTTACCCAAATCGGGGAATAAATCAGTCATAATGGTTGTGGTGGATCGCCTTTCCAAGTATGCTCATTTTTGCGCTCTTCCCCACCCATTTACTGCATCCAGGGTGGCTCAAATTTTCATGGACCAGGTCTTCAAGCTTCATGGCATGTCGCACTCTATTGTTTCCGATCGAGACCCAACTTTCACAAGAAATTTTTGGCAAGAGTTGTTTAAGCTACAAGGTACACAATTGCATCTCAGCTCAGCTTATCCTCCCCAGACGGATGGTCAAACGTAACTTGTCAACAAGTTTTTGGAAACATATCTGAGGTGCTTTGCCTCTGAAAAACAACACCAGTGGGCTTAATGGTTACCCCTCGCCAAATGGTGGTACAACACTACATACCATACAACCACTCACATGACTCCTTTTGAAGCGGTATATGGACAGAAGCCACCATCATTTCTCTCATACTTACCGGGTACCTCGAAGGTCTAGGCGGTTGACCAAACACTTATAGTCCGAGAGGATATCCTCCGTACCCTTAAAGAGAACTTGGTCATGGCACAGAATAGAATGAAGAAGCAAGTAGATCAAGGTCGCTCTGAACGTCAATTTATAGAAGGGGATTAGGTGTTTCTGAGACTGCAACCATATAAGCAAACTTCCCTCAAGGCTGAGAATTGTCAGAAGCTAGCACCCAAATTTTATGGCCCTTACACAGTTCTCAAGCGAGTGGGACAAGTCGCATATCATTTAGGTCTGCCCAGTCAGTCGAAGCTACATCATGTTTTTCATGTTTCATGCTTGAAGAAGGTGATTGGAGCCAGGTGCCAAATTAAAACCAACCTTCCAGAGTTAGCTGAAGAAGGATCCATTTGGCTACAGCCAGAAGCAGTTTTGGACCAGCGTGAGCGTCGCCTGCGTCAGAGAACCATCAAGGAAGTGCTAGTACAGTGGAAAGATATTACTCCAGCAGATGCCACTTGGGAACCAGCTACCATTCTGCAACAGTTTCTAGATCTCAAGCCTTGAGGACAAGGCTATTTTTAAGGGGGCGGACATGTTAAGGTCCTAACCCGCACATAGGTAGATCAATGTATTCGAATGTAATAAAGGTCAATATTAATAAGGCCTTTCAATAAAATAGAATAAGGCGGATGTAAGAAGACCTAATAGAAGCTTCTGCTTCTAGAAGGATCTTCCTCTAGATGCTTCCCTTAATAGACATATTTAGTATAAATAAGGGTCGAGGGTATGAGAACCCTAGCTTGGAGATTATTGTAACAGAGCGCTTCTCAATTGGAGGTTGCCCCCTCGAAGAGGCCCTTGAACATTGCTTTCTGAATCAAAGTGTTATTTCTGTTGCTATTGTTATATCATTTATGTGTATTGTGAAGATTATGCTGGATATTTTATTGTTATTCTGCCATTTCTAGCATTTTATTTCTGTTCTGCATATTTTATATATCTGGTATCTTGTAGAACCTCATAAATTTTTAGATCCCGATAAAAAAATTGTTAAGGTGATAACATCGGCTCCAATTGGGGATGTTATCCTCCTAGTGAGGTAGCAAAGAACTCATAGACCCGGTGCTTGATCCATTGGGTTGTTCCCAAAACATGTGTGTACCCTGCTCCTACCAAACTCTGTGCATTGCTTCCAACTGCATGCGGGACATCTGAGTACATTATTGAAAACTGACTATATTTAGTGCTAGAAAACTCAAACTAGAAAATGCTTGACCGGCAAGATTATTTTCACATCCCTACCTACCCTAAAAATGCCAGGATGACCACTCAATCAAGTGATGCTAAAGTGCCAATGCAGCTAATCAAGCAATTGGCTTCCTGATTTTCCTTTGTTCACATTTTTATTAAGCTGGTAGAAAAATGTAAAATATGGCGGTTTAAAAAATAAATTGAATCCAAAATCTGATCTTATGAATGAAACAAATTCATCCTTCACTAAACACTGTAATAGGATGGCCACCGGATCTTGAAAACCATGAAAAATCATTTCTCCTTGATGAGCAAAAACCTAAAGGCAAGCATCTTTCATCGGTGTTAGTTGTTTTTTCCCTATTTCTTCTGTTCTAAGAACATTTTCAAATCAAATGACAATGATAGGCTTGTCTTCTTGTCCATGCATATCAACAAAAATATTCATATATTCTTGCACATATTCAAATATGATAGCCATATAATATGCATCAAGGCTATCCTCTTGTTCATCAAACAACTCTGATTTGGTTTCATTGAATTTCTGGGAATTTGTTTGGGGACCACCATTTTGACTTTCAAACGAATTAATTGAAATATGTTCCTACTCATAATCTTCTAGAAAATGTGAAAAGCCAACAACGTGCATTATTTCACAGTCTAGAATTCCCATGGATGAATTTTCAAAACCCTGATTTTTAAATGACTCAAATAAAACCACTGCCTCTTTACTATCTTTCTGTATTTCTAATGGAAAAGTGGCATATACTACTTGGTTTCTTTCCCGAAAATCTATGTCATTTGTTTTTTTATCGTTGGAGACTTCCATAGATGCAGTTTCAGAATCTTCATCCATGTCTATGTTGTTTAAAAATTGAACCACGATGTCATTCTCAAGGGAAGAGAAAATACTTTGAAACACCTTTTCATGTTGAGAATCTATATTGATTTCGGGAGAGAGAAAATGACCTTGGACAATACTTTCTGGAGCAACTTCTTCTTCCTTTTCAGGCTGATAGCTGAACATAGATTGAAAATTTGAGCTGACATGACCCTTTATGTTATCGTTCATAATATTATCATCACCACTTCGCTCATGCTTGGAGGATTGCTGACCTGAGATACTACAAATATTTTCCTTCAATAATTCAAAGGAAGCAAAACATAATGGTAGGGTTGTCCTACCTGATTTGAAACCGTCTTCGATTTTATCCTGAACAGATGGTTGTATTTCAACGCAAGTGATAGGGTTTTCAGGCACACAAAAAGAGTGTTGTGATAACTTGTCCATCTGCTTCATTAGTTTAGCGTGTTTTTTCATAAGCACATATTTACTCTCCTCAATGATGATCTTAGGATTTTCTTTCAACAATATGAATGAAGAAAAGCATAAAGGTAAATAATTTCCTTCAACTAATTCAACACTTTCCTTTTTGTAACTATGATATGTAGGTTGAGTCATTTCATTGCACCACTGAAAGAAAAAATATGATAGGGGACTTGCAGTTGGTTGTTCTAGGGAGTCAACATCATAATCATCATCATATTCACCATATATAGGCAAATCAACAACATATGCAATGTCATCTAACATAAACAAACTTGGAATATCAACATGTTCTTCGATAAACTGATTTGCAAATTCATCTTCTTGACTGTCTACAAATGAATACATAAAACGATCAGCCCCCTTCTTATCATGGGATGGATCGAAAGCTAAATTAACACCTCCTCTTTCAACAAGTGGAATATATTTTTTTGCAAAATCATTAGCATTGGAAACTTCAAGAGGACCTATGATATTGTCGATTCTATGCTCAAGATTCCAATCAACTATTTTTTGCCCATATTCACTTTCATGCTCTTGAGCATTCAACCCCTCATTTTGGATCTGTTTACATGCTTGGATGTTGTCTTGAATGTCCTGAGCATCATTAAACATTTGTTGTAAGGAATTAGGTCTTCTTTCCATCAAGAGGAAAGACAAATCTAGATGAAGAGTAGTTGCATAATGGAGCATGGTAGCAGCTTCAGTGGGTTGAATTTCTTTGGACAAATTGTAATATATACTGGAAAATCTTCTATTGAATATATAAATAGTTTCATTTCTCTTCTTTTTTAAGGCATAGAACTCTATAAGTTGTAGATCCAAAGATTTATTCCTACCCCAAAACTTTAAAAAGACATCCTTCAATTCCTCCCATGAGTTAATTGTGTCTGGATGCAAATGTTTAAACCAGTCTTTAGTGTCTCATTTCAAGGATTGATAGAAGGCCCTCATACAAACATAATCATGGTCAATCTCAAACAAATCTATAAAATTGTCAAACCCTTGGATGTGTTTTTCAACTGATATGGAATCAGGTTCCCCATCAAACATAGGTAGGTACTCATAGTGTTTTGGAGGAAAATCATGAAGGATGTCGGGTAACTTTAAGGGTCAATATCTATGTTGAGTCTTGGAGGGTGTTGGATCAAGTGCAGGAGATGAAACATCAGCTTTAGTTTCATGAGGCTCATCAACTTGGTTATGGTCATCACATGGCCTAGGTGGAACTTTTTTATCAAAATCAGTGATACAATGAGGATATGCATGTACAACTTTAAGAGGAGGATATACAATTTCAAGATTCTCATGATCATCATTAGAATGTAGAAGGTAAAGAAAAATTTGTTTGGCATGTTCAAGGAAGGACCAGAGGCAACTTAAAACAAACAATAAAATGACTTAGAAAAAATCCAAATTTAAGCACTTGTTTTCTTCCATAATGTCTTTTCATACCTTTGTCAAGGGATCTCATCTTCCAGTGGAGTCTCTGAATTACATTTGAAGCTTGAGTGGAGTCGCCAATAATGTTTTGGAAGCTGGATTACACATCCCCAATGGAGTCACCCTTGAAAATTTGAATTTCGGGATTCTTCTACCAGCAGAATTGTCTTCAAACTGATTTTTGATGTGTGGAGTCATCAGAGTAGGAATACAACCAATATGTGCCTAAGTGTTTTCTTCTCTCAGACCTTAGAACTCAACCATGTTGTTCTTCCCCGGGAAATTTTTTTAAATTTCATCCCCGACAACAGCGCCAAAATGTTAGCACTCTGTAAATCTATCCGACTGAATAGACAAACGACAGAGGTAACTGTTTCAACCAACTTTAGAGCTGAGGCACTAGCCTGCTCAACTCAGTGAGGGCTCTCTCATGTCACTTGATATATCTATGGAAATCAGTGGCTAGATTTGGTCTGTTTTGAGGTTTTTAATAAAATTGTTGAAGAGTTGAAGATGACCTTTGGGCTATGGGGTCAAGAATGTAGGATGCATTGCCAAATCATGAAAACAATTAAGAGGAAAAGGCTAAATGAGGAAGTGACTTCTGAGTTTATGCTTGAAAATTTAGATGGTATCAGAAGAAAAGAAACACACAACTATTATCAAAGCATTATAGTAATGAATTCTGAAATGGTTTAGAAGAGACAAACATAGTCTAAATCACCAAGCCAAGAGCATTGAATAATGAATTCTGGACTTTTAATTTCTCAATTTAGACAAAAGAAAGCAAAATGAAATACAAAATAACATGAATCACACACTATGAGAGAAAACAAGACTCATAACACCACCAATTAGAATATTTTCATAAAAAATCCAAAATCTTCCTTTGCATCCATGTATTCATTCCAACCCCAGAGATTTACAATGTTTTCCTGCACAGAGGGAAGGCTCCTCCTTTATATCCTTCTTCTATACTCATGAGGCCAACCATATATAGAGGTATTTCGTGTAGAATTTAAAATGTTCCGACTTCCTCATAATTCTAAAAACAGATACAAGTTACAAAAAGGAAGAATAGTTGTATTATTTAAAGGGACCATTAGAAAATGATATGTCATATCAAGAATCACTTTTCTTAAGTCGACATCTTTCCAAAACTTTCTGAAATACACCAAAATTTTACCTGAGGATTCACCTCATCTTGGCGATTTCTTCCTCCAAGGTACTCCACCAATCGAGATTTTCCTTGACGCTTCCTATCATCTCGATTTTGGCCTCTGTCCTCCACCTTTTTCTCCTCTTCTTCTTTTTGGATGGGTGGCAGGTGTTGTCCGCGTGTTCATTTATGATGAAATACCTCATAACGGGGCTTAATTTGACTCCCGAATCTGTCTTAGTTTCAGGTTCAGTATGAAATTTAGTCGCTAGTATCTGTAAGACCCATCTTTCATTCTTACTTATTGACCTGCTTGGCACATTAGTTGAGAACCTAGTCGTGCCAGACACCATTTTATGGATATTATCCATACCTTTCGGACTTTGCAGAGACCTTGATTTGGCCACCCTTTGAATTTACAGAATTTCAAGAATACATGCCAAGCTTTCTTTTCTTACGCATAAGATGGAAATTTCCCAGAATAGGATAAAATGATTTCATATCTAAGATTTAATTTTTTTTGTACTTTGATCACGAACTACTGTCACAGTACGTTGGTGTGCCATGCTTCATCAATCCACTTTGAATGATGAGCCTCAAGTTGGTTATGCGACGACGTCCTTTTGGTACGTCATCTGGGAAAGTACCTGGACCGGTGATGTGAGGTGATCTGACCAACCGCCATTCTTCCCGCGAGTTATTGATGTGAAATTTTGAACCACGTGACATCGGGGCCATAGGAAAAGTGGTTTCAGGAAATCCAATGTCTGCCCCAATGCGTGTGTAAGAGCACCACACATTCTCCATCAAAACCAGAGTGGTTTTCCCCAGTTTTCCTTTGCAATGTTAAGTTCCATGCTATTTTTTGGTCCTATGTGGGCCTCGACTGTGGATATGAGATTCTTCAAGATCGACGGTCAGCCGAGCTACTCCCTTCCCGCCTCCGCTATATTCGTTCATATGCCGCGGGATATAGCCAAGCACACTAAACTATCATGCCTCTACTGTGGTATAGCATCTCGCCAAGCCTCATAAATTTTTAGATCCCAATATAAAAATTGTTAAGGTGATAACACAACCTATACAATATCATTCTATTTTATACATCATCTCCATGGCATCTTTTCTTCCTCACATGGAAATTCTGGACACAAATCCTCTTCAATAATTCACACCATAAAGAAGTGACCACTGAAATAACTGATTTGATATGGATTTTGGTTCTAAGGTTCACATAAAACATAAAGAAGGGGCCACTAAAAAATGATTTGATTTAAAGATTTTGATTGAAGGTTCACATGAAGAAGTATCATTGAAGGAAGTGATTTAATATGGATTTTGATGGAAGGTTTACATTTATATTTAAAAATATATTATTTTTTCATGTCAAAAGTACATTTCACTCCGATGAATGGTAATTTTATGATATATTATCTTTTCATGTCGAAATACATTTCAAAAGTTTACAATCTTACCGAATGACATTGACCATATTTTATAGTAAGCATTTTATTATTTTATTTTTATTTTTATGAATGATTAGTTCAAATTTGATATAAATATTTGATATAAATATTTTTCAAGTTATTATTTGAATTTTCAAAAAAGAATTTAATAAAGATCATTATTGACAAATGGATAAGGTATTTAAAATTATATAAAGTGTTTACAATTATAAATAAGAGGGTGTTTAAAATTAGATATAAAAAAAATTGTATATATTCTTTTTTCTTCAAAGTTTGTTGTATTCAATATTATAAAGTTATAAATAATCTCTTAGTGTTTTATTATATTATGTTTATAGATCTGATGTTTATAGATTTGGATGAAATATTTTATTATAAATAAAATATTAAACTATTTTATAAATAAAATATAAGACTACTTTGTAAAAAAATATTTTATAATAAATTTTAATTTTCTTATTATATTATCAATGTTGAATCAATGTAGAGGATTTGATTAAATATTTATTATAAATAGAATATTTAATTAAGAGATGAAAAACTCTTTTATAAAACTCTATTGTAATGGATATTTATTATAATTAAATAAAGAGTTATAAAGAATTTGAGTAATAAATTTTAATTTTCTCATTATATTATTATTAATGTCACAGATTTGATGGTTCCCGAGGTGTAGGAAAATCGGTGACGGAGTGTGTTGTTAAGCCACTCAGTGATGTTAAAGTCACCGGTTCGAAACCTGCGGGGACAAAAAATCCAACCATGTTAAGGGTTGGTGTGGCTCAGGCCGGGTGCGATCCCCGGGTGATTTTGACGGCTTAGATGCCCCCACATGTTAATCGCAGGTCCTGCACAAATTAACAAACAAAAAAAAAAATGTCACGGATTTGATTAAATATTTATTATAAATAGAATATTTAATTAAAAAATGAAAAACTCTTTTGTAAAATGATTTTATAATGAATATTTGTTATAATTAAATAAATAGTTATAAAAGATTTGATTAAATATTTTATTTTAAATAGAATATTTAAGTAAGAGAGGAAAGATTTTTTGTAAAAAGATTTTGTAATAAATCTTCATTATAATTAAACAAGGGTTGTGTGGCAACTTAGTCCCTACAGAGTTAGTTGGGAAATACATGTTGAATAATGAAACTTAATATAACTAAATGCACACTTAATGCATATTTTTTGTCAAATGATAATAATTGAGGGTTGTTTGTTATTCAAAATGTATAATAAACTTTAAGCTAAATGAAACTATAATATTCATAAATATAATATGAATATAATAAATATAATAGATATATTATAAATATAATATAATTATAATAATAAATAATATATTAGATAATAAATATAATATAAATATAATAATGCATAATAATAATAAATACATAGTACAACTTTTTATATTTAGATGTGGTGATTGGTGAAATTCATTGATTATGTAATTAATTTTACATATTGAAAAATGTGAAGGGAGCTATAACACTTCAATTCTATCAACCAATTAGAAATGAGAAACACAAATATTTTTATTATATCCAAAAATATATATTTGTTTTCCTATGTTAAACATTACATTGCATACAAAAATTTATAGTAAAAGGAAAATTAATGTCACATAAAAAACAAACTCAGCAAGGACTAATAAAGAGTTATAGGCTTTTAGTCTTATAGATTTTAAAAATAATTTACCCTTGACGAGATTATATATAAATATTATTTATATATTTTAAAGAAAAAATAAAAAATATTAGTATTATAAAAAGATGAATTTTAAAAACATTTATTGAAACATGCAGCCCCATGAAATTTTAAAAATATTTATTATAAAAAGATGAATTTTAAATTCCCATGAAATTTTAAAAATATTTATTGAAATATTTATTATAAAAAGATGAATTTTAAATTCCCTTAGTCTAATGCAGCCCCATGAAACATCCATTGTAAAAATATTCGTTGTGAAGAATGCTTAGTGTGCGGAAAACAGGGTGGTTTTTGACAAAATGAGAAGCAGAGAATACAGAAACAAAAAACAGAAAAGTGAGCAGAACATAATAGTATTGAGTATATGGAGTAACTACTGAAAAAAAGAAAAGAGATGAGGTAAATAGGCTCAAGTGAATCAAGAACATCAAGAAATGATAGTACATATGGCCAGGACAACTAGCAGTGTACATCCAGACTGTTGAAGTTACATATATATTTAACACTCCCTCTTAAACTCAACAGTTACAAACATCAACACTGATAATGCCCAAGTCTTGTCTCTGGAAATAAAAAATGAATTTTCCTAGTGGCTTTGTAAATATATCTGTGAGTTGATCTCATAAGCCACATCATTTAAGTGCAATGTCACCATTATTGACTAGCTTGCGGATGATGTGAAAGCGAGTGTCAATGTGTTTACTTTTCTTGTGAAAAACATGATTTTTGGATAAATAAATTGTTGAGCTGTTGTCATAGAATATAAGAGTTGGCTCCTTTTCTGTATGTGACATATCTTTCAATATTATTCTAAGCCACACAGCTTGATAGGAAGCTGAGGTAGCAACAACATACTCTTTCTCTGCAGAAGATATGGATACAATTGGCTACTTCTTTGATGCCCATGAAATCAGGTTCACGCCCAGGTGAAAAACATGTCCTGAGGTATTTTTTTTTCCATCTAGGTTGCCTACAAAATCGTTGTCTATGTAGCCAGAGAGATGATTATCATCATGCTGAGTGTACCATAGGCCAAAATTGAGATTGTCTGCAACATGTCTCAAAATCCTTTTCACAATCTTCTAGTGAGAATCTTTGGGGGATTCCATGAATCTGGAAATAAAGTTGGTTGCATACATAATATCAGGCCTAGTTGCTATAAGATACAACAAACTACCTACTAAAATTTTGTACAGGGTGGAGTCCACTATAGGTCCTTTATCTTGCTTGCTCAATTTCGTGCCTATGGGTATAGGGGTTTCGGTTGGATTGCAATCTTCCATGCAAAATATTTTGTTGATGTCTGCTGCATACTTTTGTTGATAGAAAAAAAATGCCTTTGGTTGATTGATCAACCTCAATTCCCAAAAAATATTTCATTATGCCAAGATATGTCATCTCAAACTTAGATTGCATGGCATGTTTAAAACTGGTTAACTCAAGATTTCCAGTATATATCATGTCATCAACATATAAACATACAATCAAAATTTTATTGTGCTGATCAGTTTTGGTGTATAAAGTTGGCTCATTTTGGCTTCTGCTGAAACCACTTTTGATCAGGTAAGTGTCAATTCTGTTGTACCAAGCTCTTGGAGCTTGCTTTAAGCCATACATGGATTTCTTCAACCGATACACTTTGGCTAGCTTCTCTTTGACTTCAAATCCAGGTGGTTGATTGACATAAACCTCTTCTTCTAAGAACCCTTTTAGGAAATCTAACTTGACATCCATATGGTATACTTTTCATTTGTGTTGGGCTGCTATGGCCAAGAGAGTCCTTACAGTGTCTAATCTTGCTACTGGAGCAAAAGTTTTACCATAATCGATACCTAGTTGTTGTGAGAATCCTTTGGAAACAAGTCTTGCCTTGTGCTTTTCAATCTATCCCATCTCATTGATTTTAGTTTTGTAAACCCACTTGACACTAATACTCTTCTTGTGTCTGGGCAGATCAACAGGATCCCATGTCTTGTTCTTATCAATGGAGTCAATCTCTTGGTTCATGGCTTGAACCCAATGTGGCTCCTTAGTTTCTTATTTAAAAGATGTAGGTTGACATGAAATTAATGCAAAAAGATTTTGTTGTTCAATGTCATCCAACTGCTGATGGATTTCTCTCAAACTTCAAATTCTCTAATTTTGAAGTTCAGAGGATGAGTCTTTGTTGGAAGTTGAGTTATCCTGAGAGTTTTTCAGATTGTCCTTGTACCTGCAATATTGGAAGAGTAGGTTGAGGTATTGGCTGTCTTGAATTTTTTGCATTTTCAGGACTAGGCAACAATGGATTTTGACAGTCCATTTGCTGATTCTCAGATTTTTTCTAGAGTTGATTCTCTAGAAATTTTACATCACTATTGAGAATTAGTTTTTTTTAGATTGGATTGTAAAGCCTGTAAGCTTTTGATGTTTCGTTGTAGATAGTAAAGATGTATTTCTCACTTCTATCATCAAGTTTCTTCCTTAATTCAGAAGGAATGTGAGCATATGCTATGGATCTGAATGTCCTTAGATGAGCAACATTTATCTTTGTCCCACTTCATGCTTCTTGAGGGACCTTCATCTTGAGACTAGTGGTTAGAAATCTATTCAGGAGATAAGTTGAGCATGCTATTGCTTCAACCCAAAACGTATTTGACAGACATTTCTCTTTGAGAAGGGTTCTTGCCATGATCATTATTCTCTGATTTTTCCTTTCAGCCACTCCATTTTGTTGTGGAGTATACCTGGTTGTAGTTTGCATGATGATGCCTTGTGATTTGCAGAAGTTTGCAAATTCTTTGGAGTTGTATTCTCCTCCTCCATCTGACCTGATTGCTTTTACATATTTTCCACTCTGTTTTTCAGCTTCAGCTTTGAATTCTTTAGACTTTGCAAAAGTTTCAGACTTATGTCTGAGAAAGTAGATCCAAATTTTACTGCTAAAATCATCAATAAATGTTAGAAAATAAACACTACCACCTATTGACTCTGTTTTCATTGGTCCACATAGGTCAGTGTGAACCAATTCTAGGTGTTGTTTGGCTTGAGTGGAGGACTGTGGAAAACTAGTTCTCTTATGTTTTCCTAGAATGCAAGACTCACATGGGGGATTTTCCTCTTTGAAAATAGGAAGACCTTTGACCATGGAGTGCTTCTGTAGAAGACTTAGACTCTGAAAGGGCAGATGTCCAAATCTTGTATGCCAAACTAAGGTTTCATTTGGGGTGGATGCACTTTATGCATATGATTTGATCCGATTTGCAGTTCTGAGGGTTAGGGAAAACATCCTATTCTGAGTCATGTGGATTTCATAAATCAATTTTCTGTTGGGGGTTTTATCATATATCATGCATGGTGATCCTTCAAAAAGTACCTTATAGCCATGTTAAATGAGTTGTCCTACACTTAACAGATTATGTTTCAGATCTGGAACATGATAGACATTGTTTATGTCTGTCCTTACATTTTGTTTAGTAAGAATAGGTACAGTTCCTTTTCCTTGAAATTTGACTAAGGAATCATTTCCAAGTGTAATATCAGAGGAAATTGAAGAATCAATGCATGAAAGTAAATCTTTGTTACCTGTCATGTGATTGTTGCAACCACTTTCCAACAACCAGAGATATTTATGTTGTTCTTTAGTCTCGTGACATGAGATAAACATACCTTCTGAGGTTTCTCCTGTATGATTTGAGACATGTTCTATACCTGAGAGTTGATCTACTTGCTTCTTCCAGAATTCATATTCATAGTGTTCATACTTTTTGTAGTAATAGCATTGAATGATTGATTTGTCATTTGATCTTCTCCTTAGGCCTCTTTGAGGCTGGAAATTCTGATTCTGGTTCTATTGTCTGTGACCTTGGAAATTTTGATTCAGGTTATGTTGTCCGTGACCTCCACTTGAGTGATGGTTACTTGTAATGCTCCTTATTCCTTGGTGACCTCTGCCTCTTCCTCTGCCTCTCCCTCTGCTGAAGGAGAATTGAGTTTTGAAGGCATTGGCAATTGACTCATCTGTGAGATGCAATCTAGTCTCATGTGTCAACAAAGAGCCCATTAATTCATCCGTTGAAAATTTTGACAGATCCTTGGATTCAAGGATTGCTGTAACGACCATTTCAAATTTATTTGGTAAACTTATGAGGAATTTCTTAACAATGCATTGATCAGGGATTGCTTCACCAGTCAATCTGATCTGGTTTACGATTCCCATGACTTTGGTCATAAAATGATCAACATTTTCAGACTCTGTCATTTTTAAAGTCTCGAAATGTGTCCTCAAGGTCTGCAGTTTGACTGTTTTGACCCTGTCATTTCCTTGGTAGGTTGATTTGAGAATTTCCCAGGCCTGTTTTGAAGTAAAAGTTCCTATGATTTTCGAGAAAATCGAGTAATCTACTAAATTTTAATTCTAGATTTTTTCCTTATTTTATTTGTTCCTTTGTGTTGCCTGAGCAGTTCTCTTTTGATTGGTCATGGAAGAAAGGTCCGCTGGATATGGTTCCACATATCCAAGATCCACTGGATCCCAACACTCTTGTGCTTGCAAGAAGGATCTCATTCAAAGAGATCAAAACTCATAATTCTTTCCAAGAAGAATCGGTCCTTGAGTTGGTCCTAAATTGCTAGACGTGGCCATCTTTGAAAGAAAAAAAAATTTAATAGAGAAAATATATGTGTGTTTACTGGTTTCTTGTGTGTAAGGGTAGGTTTGTGAAATCCTCTATTTGACTTCGGGTCGAAAATTGCGGTTTAGACCACTTCTTTGACTTCGATATGGCTGGATCTGACTATCGAAGTGCAAGATTTGTTGATTCACAGATCTGAGCTCTGTTATTTTGCGACTGTAGGAACTGTAGCAACTGTAGAAATTGTAGCAATTGTAGCCCCGAATTGCCGAATCACGAATTTTATTCAAAGATCAACGATCCTTGTTGATTTGAGATCAACGACCATAATTTCTTCAGAATATCGTTCCTTTGATCGACGACTGTGATCAAATCGCGATCTCGCGTATCAGGACTTTGCAAGTGAGCCAACTCTGATTCCCCAACTCTCGAAATGCTGAAATTTCAGAGCTCCCAATCTGACGGTCCTGATTCTTCCACAATCTGACAACTCAGATCATGTTAGGTTTTCGCATATCGTGAGGTCGAAAGACTTTCCACCTTCGTTCTCCCGATCCCCGAAATGTCGAAATTCTCCTTGGACAATCAACGGTTGAGATCTCTCCCCAATCAATGGCTCAGATTATATCGTGATTTCATGTGTCGTGAGTTCTCAGAACTCTCACCTATGAATTTTTGATAGCCAAAATCACAGTGGCATTGGATTGACGGTCCAGATATCTCCTTAATCAATGATTGTGATATAATCGTGAATTCGCATCTCATGAATTCTCATGATTTCCCCCGTTTGACTTTTCCCTCCCGCGAGTCAACAAAATGTTGATCTCTCGCCACACGTTCCTTCCAATGGATGGTTCAGATGATGTCGGGATTTCACAACTTGCGACCTCCAAGTCACAACCTCCTTCAGATTCCCGACTCTTGAAATGTCGATATTTTGGAGTGCCCCAAATCTGACGGTTCACTCTCCTCTGGATCTAATGGTTCAGATCAGATCACGATTTCTCGTTTCACAAGTTTCACAAATTTTCCCTTTGACGTCCCTGAGTCGCAAGTCAACGAAATGTTGATCGCTCACCATGCGTCCCTCCTGATGAATGGTTAGGATCATTGCAACTCTTCCCTTGCAAATATTCCTACGTACGTGGATATCTGCCATGTGTCCTATGATAATGGACAGTCCCAATAATTTCATGACTTCGGGACACTTGTCTCCTTTGCAACCTTTGCACGAAATCACGAAATACGCGAAATTTTGAAAAGCTTTGGAGGTTAAATCTCGTGCACCTTTTCTTGATCTGACGGTTGTTGTAGCCCTCGCCTTGATCTGACAATTGAAAATCGTTCACCTTTTCTGCACTTTCCTCGTTCTTTCAGAGCTTGATTAACGACTGAGATTTGTTAGCAGGACCAATCTTACGACTGCATCTTCTTGTCCTTTGTTGCTTTAGCGTGTCCTTTGTTTCTTTGCAAAGACTTTCTCCTGAAGAAGGAAATTTGTGAATCTTTCATGAATTCTTTAAATAACTCACGTATCTTTAATTGTTTCTACCTTCTGCAGCCATGTTTCGCGAATCTTTCACGGATCTTTAAATTCTCATGATTCTTTATTGTTTCTTCCTTCTACATCTTCTGCTTCCTCACACTTGTTGTCTGCAATGATCTTTTGAGCGGACTAGTGGACTTCTCTCCAAGATTTGTGAAGAATATACGTCCCATGCTCTTATTGACAGTTTAAGCTCTACTCTTCTTAGGATCAGGATGCTCTCTAGACTCTGTGAAGAGGCTTATGTCTGAATCTCTGATACCATGACAAAATGAGAAGCAGAGAATACAGAAATGGAAAATAGAAAAGTGAGCAGAACAAATAGTATTGAGTATATTGAGTATATGGAGTAACTACTGAAAAAGGGAAAAGAGCTGAGCTAAATAGGCTCAAGCGAATCAAGAACATCAAGAAACGACAGTAAAGTTGGCCAAGACAGCTGGCAGTGTACATTCAAACTGTTGAGGTTACATATATATTTAACAGTTTTGGTATGGTTACGACCATCACAGAGATCAACCTCCCCATAAGTGAAACAATTCTTCTTTAGTAGGGCCTTGAGGGAGCATTCTCAGCATTGATATTTATAGACTTTTTGGGGAGTGAAAACTTAATCAGCCTTGTTCGTGGATCTAGGGGAAAATTACACATTTGAATTTGGTAGATTTGAAGTAACTGAATGTATCTTCATCATGGGTGTGCAACTATGCAAACTGAATGATCATCCCAAACCGAAAGAAGTAGATTTCATCTGCATCTCTTCAGTAATTCTCCAAGGTTCTGTCTGTGCCCTATGTGTTGGTCCCAAGATAGCTTTATTGTTTTGTGAACTGACTTGCCCGCAAAACAAAATTCAATTGGAGAATGCAAAAGTGGGTAATTGATAAAAATTATAGTGCGTGAATACCATTCCTTAGATTTATTGTCGTCCTGGTGGATGGAGGCAAGGCCACACCAGCCCTGATTACGCCTTACTCTTATATTATTACTTAAAAATTTGTGTTTGCAAGAACATCCAACAAGTAATGAAGACATTCATACAGAGGAAAAACGAATATGCAAAGTGGGCATTCAAACCCGCCTAGCACTCTATTTTTATTACAAAGGGAGAATTGTGTCAAGTGTAAAACTAGTGTCACACCAAAGATATTTTTACTAGCTTTGCTCAAGTTTACTTAATAACCCTTGCAAAACAAAATAAACATATTTCCTTAGTCACCTTTCAAAACGTTTTGTGCCAGTGACCCAAACACTTGACAAATAACTTCAACTTCACCTTCTTGCTTCAAGCCTACAGACCATGTTTGTAACACCCCTGACCTCACACCGGCCGGGCATGCCACTCCTCAGATGCTTTACTTAGCTCTGAGACCTTCTTTGTAACATTCCCAGCCTACAAAGGCTAGGATACACGAGGGAACACTTACATTCTATCGCTGCGGAACATACTGTAACATACCCAGTATTCAACTGAGTTATGCCACACAAATTTTCTCTTCAAACTGCATGCAATTATAACATATATATAAAACACTCTTGCATAAGATTTACATATAATGTAAAAAAACAATTACATTCTATAAACATATGATTTCATACTGAAATAACAGTAAACATAGGCATGCAGCATATACAGGGAAATACCCATGAACATATAGAAAATTATAATCACACATATGATAAACTGTAACATAAGCATGTAAATAACAATTCAGCAAGTAAATTTATCACACAATTTGTACTTATCTTGGAAAGATTGTCACCAGTTGTGTACAGACTGTCCACGAACCTACCAGCCTTAGACTACACTGTTCATCACTCTCAACAGTGAGTCACCCCCGAGCTGGGACTAAACTCTACCCGAGTAAAGGGATTCCTAACCAGGCTAAAGGCTCATAGACAACAGGAAAGACTTCATCTTAGGTGCTCACTCAACTAACAGCCTACAATCTCTCATTCCCCAAATTCCTGTCCCACCCAAGGAACTGTCTCCATGAATGCGGTGGAAACTGTACTAGCTTTGAAGGGATGAGAGAGTACAAAAGTGTGCATACTTGGTCAGTCTATCAACAATCACCATGATGACACTCTTTCCTTTAGACTTCGGTAACCCTGTGATGAAATCCAAGGAAAGCTCCTCCCAACACTGACTTGGGATGGCTAATGGTTGTAAAAGACCTGGGGTCTTAATTGTTTCCAGCTTATTTTGTTGGCAAACCAAACATTCTGCCACAAACCTTTGAACATCAATTTTAAGGACATCCCAAAAAAAATCTTTCGTGACTCTATGGTAGGTTTTCAAAAATTCCGAGTGCCCTCCTACTGGAGAGGTGTGCAATTCCAATAGTACCTTTTGTTTGAGTTGGGATTTCTTACATAAATATAAGCGATCTTTGTACCATAGTGAATCATTTTTCCATGTAAATGTATCTGATGCACTGGAATCCTGTTGCAACCTTTGAATGAGAGTCCACACTTTTTCATCATTCTTCCATTCATCCCTTGCTTCTATTATCCAATCGGGTTGGATGATCGAGATAGCACAGAGAAAGGCCTCAACATATTCATCCTTTCTTGAGAGTGCATCTTCCACAACATTTTTCTTCCCCTTTTTATAGACAATTTCAAAATCATAACCCAATATCTTGGTTACCCATTTTTTTTGTTCTTCTAAAGATAGTCTTTGTTCCAAGAATTATTTAAGACTATCATGATCGGTTTTGACCTTGAAGTGCCTACCTATTAGGTAAGGATGCCATTTCTTCAATGCATGTAGTATTGCCATCATTTCCTTCTCATAAATGGGTTTGTGTAATTCCTTTCCCTTAAGTGGTCGACTTTCAAAATCCAGGGGCCTTCCTTCTTGCATTAGGACAACACCAATTCCATTTCCCAAAGCATCACATTCCACAATAAAGGTTTTTGTGAAGTCTGGAGTGGTCAAGATAGGAGCTTTGCACATCACCTCTTTAAGTTGTTCACAAGCTTTAGTTGACTTTGGAGTCCATGAAAATGCATCCTTATTAGTTAGTGTCATTAAAGGTGTTGTTATTCTTCCATAGTGCCGAACAAACTTGCGGTAGTAACCTGTCAAACCCAAAAATCCTCTAAGATTCTTCAATGTTTTGGGAATCAGCTAGTCCATCATGGCCTTAATATTGTTAGGGTCTACCTTGACACCTTCATGAGATACAATATAACCCAAATACTCTACCTCCTTCACTCCAAAGAAACATTTGGATGATTTGGCATATAGTTGTTGCTCCTTTAGTAGTTGTAGCACCTTGTCAACATGTCGCACATGATCCTCCCAAGACTTGCTATAGTTTAGTATAACATCAAAAAATACTAACACAAATTTCGATGGAAGGGATTGAAAATGGAATTCATCAACCCTTGGAATGTGGAAGGTGCATTTGTAAGGCCAAAAGGCATGACCAAAAATTCATAATGGCCTTCATGAGTTCGGAATGTTTTTTTGGGGATATCTTCTTCCTTCATTCTAATCTGATGATACCCTGAACGAAGATCCAATTTTGTGAAATAGATTTCTCCATGTAGTTCATCTAACAATTCATCAATGATGGGAATGTGAAACTTATATTTAATAGTGATCTTATTGAGCTCTCTATAATATAGACACATATGCCATGAGCTATATTTCTTGAATACCATTACCACTGGTGCAGAGTAAGAACTTTGGCTAGGTCTAATAATGCTAGCCTCTAACATTTCTTCAACCATGCACTCAATTTCACTCTTCTGGGCATAAGGGTATCTGTATGGCCTAATGTTAGGATGAACACTCCCAGGAATTAGGTGAATTTCATGATCATGATTTCGAGTGGGTGGAACACCTTTGGGAATATCTTCAAATACTTTGGAATGCTTATAAATGATCCCTTGGAGATCTTGAGGAATAGATGGCTTAGATGTTTGAACATCTAGTGAGCATAGTTGTGAAATAACACCTTGATGCCCCTTTTTCAATAATTTTGTCATGCCATTAGAGCTTACCACCTTACCGGGTTTCCCTGTGATACCTCTTAACTCAATTTATTTTCCTTCCAATGAAAATTTCATGAAAAGTTCTTGAAAATTAAAAGCCACTGTTCCTAATGATTGTAACCATTGGATTCCTAGTACAACATTAGCACCACCCATGGGTATAAAAATCATTGGACTATTCATTACATATTCTCCCATAGTAAGATTGATCTTATTTCATTTTCCTGAGAAATTGATAGTTCCTCCATTTGCAATCATTACTTGAAACTTTGGCATTGGATATACAAAGCAATTGAGAGCTTTGGCTAATTTATAGTGAATGAACTTACGAGTACTGCCAGAATCAATTAGGACTATTACCTTTTTCTTTTTGATGTATCCTTCGATCTTGAGGGTTTTAGGAGTGCTAATTCTTGCCAATGCGTTACACGATATCGTTGGAGTCAACTCTTAAGACGAAATTGCTTCTATGTTTTCATCTTGAGATGGTTCTTGTTCTTCTTCTTCTTCCTCTTCACAATCTATGTAGAATAATTTATTCTCACCACACTTATGTCCCTTACTGTACTTGCTATCACAATTAAAGCATAAACCTTTTTCTTTTCTTTCCTCCAATTGTTGAGGTGTCAACCTTGTAGGTTGAGGTGTTTTAGAAGAAGGAGCATTATTCTCTCTATCGATGTTAGGATTGGTCGTTCTAGTAGCCATAGCCATATTTTTACTTTCAACATTTCTTGCCACCTTAAATGCATGCTCCAATGATTTGGATTCCAAAAGTTGAACCTCATGTTGAATGTTAACCTTTAAAGTTCCTATGAATACATCAATCAAGTGCAAATCTGGAATATATGTTACATTTATATTCAATCTTTGGAAGTTCTCAATGTGTTCGGTAACTGAACCCTTTTGCTTGAGATTTATCAATTGGCTAAAGAAGGTATTGTTCCTTGTATCGTCATAGTGTGCTATCATTTCTTCCCTGAAAATTGTCCAAGTGAAGAGTGATTTGTGAGAACAAAGCCATCAATACCATACAAATTGATTGGGTTCTAAATATAAAGAAGAAATTCGTACCTTTTGTGTATGTGGCACATTATGTAGATCAAAGAATTTCTCCATTTGAAGTATCCATGTGATTGGGTCCTTGCCATCAAACTTCCTCATAACGATCTTAGGAACATGGTTGGTCTTCAAACCAAAGTTGGAGTTTCTCCATTCTTGATTCACCTTCCTTTTGTCCTCATCATGAATTTCATGGGATACATTTTCACTTTCAGGTATTGTCTCTATTAGAAATTTTTTCAATCCTTCCATGATCTCCCCTTTTAAACCATCCATCTTAGTATCCAACTTAGCTTCCATTGAATCCATTATCTCTTGTAGTTCATCTTTGGTTACTGTCTTCTTTTGTAAATCATTTATGTCCCTACACATTTCTTCACCTTCATCAAGAGTCCAAGTAGGATTTTCTGGAGGCTTATTTGGTGTAGAAGTTCCCTTTTTTGGTGGCATGTTGGCCAAGTATCACTTTAAACCTTGATTTTGAGGTGGTTATGCTAGACAATCTTCCTTTTATTGTATCTCCAAAATTTTGGCCCTTCTGAGTATGAAATTTTATTTTTTGTAGGTATCTGATATTTCTTCTCTTCAATGCCATAGGTCTGATAAAAATTGGATGTGCTAAGTGGAATTTACAGTAACTTCCCCACAACTTGCTGTTTTTTTCCCTTTCCAGGAGATCTCACTTGTATAGCGTTCCCCGCACAAAATAATTCATATGAAATTCTTAAACTTGTACCAGAACTACTATGGGATTTCCACTATCCAATGCAACTAGTCTCACTCAATTTGGATACTCTAGGAAGAAGTTATGATTGTTTTAACCATAAAACCTTCTTGAGACTAGTTAATAGGACTAGTCAGATACCCTATCTTCCACAGGGTGTATCTACAAATTTAAGATGACCCATAAGCTAAAATTGCTACCACATATACCTTACTAATTTCTGATAATATCCTCTAGATTTCAGGGTCTAAAACATTACAAAAAATATTTTATTGTGAAAATTCCACAAAGGCTCAATTCATGATGATTCCAGAACCCTATCTTACAAAGGTTGTATATCCGAAAGTGTAATTCCTTAGGAGATGAACTTTTAAACCAACGTACCTTGATCCATCTACTAAATATCCTCCAAGATGTTCCTTCTGAATCGTTGTAGAAACAAATTTATAGCGAAAATTCTACGGTGTCTTAGATGTAGCAGTGAAACCCCAAGACCTTGAGCTCTAATACCATATGTTAAGAACCAAATATCAATATAGCATAGAAAAACCTCAGAATAAGTACTCAACGCCTTGAAAAAGAGAGAATTTCAAATAATAAGCCTCTTCGAGGGGGCAACATCCGTTTACCCCACATAAATGTTCAAGTACAAGATGATTCCAAATGAAAATGTCTCCTTGGTATATATAGAAGACTAGGAGGTATAATTACAACTAATGGAATAAAGCTGACATAAATAAAATAACATTAAACTAATGTAATATGCCCCAATTAAAGGGTAATGAGCCAATATTAGGGCTTAACACTGACCCCCATACTACGTGCAGTATCCGGTTATGTGCACACTACATCATTTTACTACGTAGTACATGCGCACACTATGCCATGAAAGGTGCATTACAAAAAATGATGTCAAAATAGCTCACCAGCTTAAGTACACTTACATTAAATTTACAATTGGGTTCGGCCGAGGGATATTACAATCCCCTCCCCTTATTTATGCACTAGCCTTAGTGCATCATATATCCATATACAACAAAGTTTTCAAAAATCCTTAAAAAGATGTGGGTATTTTTTCCGAATTGCATCCTCATGCTCCCAAGTAGCATCCTTAGGACCGTACCAAATCCATTGGACCTTTACAAGCCCTATGGCTCGATTTCGGAGCTGCTTGATTTTTTCGGTCCATAATGTGTACCGGATGCACTTGAAAAGCGCCTTCTTGCTCCACCTAAATCACATTCCAATCAATAACATGATTAGCATCATGTATATATTTCTTTATCAATGATACATGGAATACATTATGAACAAACATAGATGCAGGCAATGCAACCATATAAGCAACTGGGCCAATCCTCTCTATGATTTCAAATGGCCCACAAAATCTGGCTGCCAACTTGGCGCAGCTTCCCAACTTCAGGGAACTCCTGTTAGCTTTCACCTTCAGGAAAACATGATCACCCACTTTGAACTCTCTGTGGGTTCTGTTCTTATCGGCATAACTTTTCTACCTGTCTTGGGCAGCTTTTAAATTCTGCTTAATTTTTATCATTTGTTCCTCCATCTCCTTGAGCAACTTTGGCCCAACTACTGTCCTATCGACTGGATTATCCGAGCTCACTGGAGTATTGCACTTTCTGTCATAAAGTACTTCAAATGGGCTCATCTTCAATGATGCTTGATACCCATTTTTGTAAGCGAATTCTACCAAGTGTAGGTAGTCTTCCCATTTCGATGGTTTGTCCATCACATACATTCTCAATATGTCTTCTATCACTCTGTTCACCCTCTCTATCTATCCATCAAACTCAGGATGATAAGTTGTACTAAAGTTTAGATTAGTTCTGAATCCTTTGAACAATCCTTTCCAGAAATTCGAGGTGAATTTCGGGTATCTGTCGGACACAATTGTTTTAGGAATTTCGTGCAATCGTGCCACTTCCTTCATGAAAATATCAACAACATATGTTGCCTTGTGATTAGTTTTCAGTGGAATAAAATGGGCAGATTTTGTAAGCTTGTCCTCCACTACCATGATTGAATCATGTAACTTGCTTGTTCTGGGCAATCCTGTAATAAAATCCATTGTCACCACTTTCCACTTCCATTAAGGAATGGGCAAAGGTTGCAGCAACCCTGTTGGGTGCCTATGTTCAGCTTTAACTTTATGGAATTCCATACATCTAGCGATGTATTCAACAATCTCTCTCTTCACACCTGGCCAAAAGTAATGACTCTTGATCGCTGCCATGGTTTTCTGATATCTAGGGTGCCTTGCATAAGAGACATTATGCATTTCATGAAAAATCATACGTTTCAAGTCCTGGACATTTGGAACAAAAATTTTGTTCTTGTGCAACAGTATTCCATCTATTCCCAAATTATAATTATCCACCTTTTGTGGTATCTTACCCTATTGTAGCTTTGCTATCAATTCTCTGTATTACAAATCTACATTTGCAGCCTCCATAATTTTTCTTTTAATATCAGTTTGATACATGCTAATGGTTGTAGCATGTAGTTCATGCACCCTCCTGTTGAGTGCATCAACCACTTTATTCTCTTTCCCCTTGACATGCTTTATATCAAAGTCATATTCGCTTAGAAATTCTAACCATATTCTTTGCCTAGCATTTAGATTTGGCTGATCAAATAAATATCTCAGATCATTGTGGTCTGTTCTTAGCTCAAACCTCTTCCCCACGAGGTAGTGTCTCCATTTCTTCAAGGCATGCACTATGGCTGCCAAATCCAAATGATGAGTGGCATAATTTCTTTCATGCTCCTTCAACTTCCTTGATTCATAACATATGACAAACACATTTTGAACGAGGACTCCACCAAGTCCTTCATTACATGCATCTATTCATACAATGAATTCTTCATTTGGGTCTGCAATCCTTAAGATTGGAGAACTTGTCAATAATTGTTTCAAGTGTTGGAAACTCTTTTCGCAAACTAGTGTCCACTGAAACTTCACTCCCTTTCTTTGCAAGGAAGTGATTGGGTGTGCAATCTTTGTGAATCCTTCAATAAATATTTTGTAGTAGCATGCAAGACCCGTGAATGATCTTACCTCTGTCACATTCTTCGGCTCTGACCATTATCTAATGGCTTCTATCTTCTCAGGATTCACTGCTATTCCATAATTTGAAATGACATGCCCCAAATAATGAATTTGTTTTTGATAAAATGAGCACTTGCTCAATTTGGCATACAGTTGAGGATCCCTTAATACTTGCAACACCATCCTCAAATGATGTTCATGCTCTTCCTCTGACTTAGAATATATAAGAATGTCATCTAAAAAGACAATGAAAATCTTGTCTAAATATTCTCGAAAAACACCATTCATTAAGCACATGAAAATAGCTGGTGCATTTGACAACCCAAATGGCACCACTGTGAACTCATAATGACCATATCTTTTCTTGAAGGAGGTCTTGCTGATATCTTCTTATTTAATACCTACCTGATGGAATCCTGACCTAAGATCTATCTTTGAAAATATCTTTGCATCCTTCAATTGATCAAAGAGATCATCAATCCTTGGTAGAGGGTACTTGTTCTTAACAGTCACTTTATTCAACTATCTGAAGTCAATGCACAATCTTAATGTTCCATATTTCTTTTTCACAAACAAGACTGAGGCACCCCAAGGTGACGCGCTTGGGTGTATATACCCCTTCTTCAGAAGTTCTTCAAGCTGCATTTGCAACTCCTTCAATTCTGGTGTACTCATTCTATAAGGAGTCTTTGACACTAGCGCTACTCCAGGCATTAGATTTATAGAGAAATCAATGTCTCCTTTTGGGGGTAGTCCTGGTACTTCCTTGAACACATCTTCAAATTCTTTCAAGACTACATAATCTTCCAAATTTGGCTCCTTATCTTTAGGAGTCTCTTCTATATGAGTTGCAAATATTTGACATCCTTTTCTGTAACATTTCTTCAGCTGCAATCTTGAAATTTCTCTAATGGTTACTATTCTGGGAATTCCCTACACTTTCCTTAGTTTCCCTTCCTCATCCAAGAAAGTAAATGATTTGTTGTGATAGTCTAAGAGAGCATGATGTTGGTCCAACCAATCCATCCCAATTAGACAGTCATAGGAACTTAAAGGCAAGATGTTCAAATATGAATTGGTGTTCAATCCATTCATGTCCATGAGGCATGACTTAACCATCTCATTAACAATTCTTTTGTCTCCTGTAGCCAACTGAACCAACCAGAATTTCCCATACTTGCTTCTTGGAAAATGCAAACTTTCCACCATCTTTGGGTCTATATAACTATGAATAGCTCCTGAATCAATTAAAATAGCAATGGTTTGGTTGCTGATCATACCTTCCACTTTAATCATGTGGGATTGATACTGTGCTTGCTTGTTATCCAGGGATGCATAGATCCTTGGCACATATCTACCCATGTCCTCCACTGTTTTAGCTTGTTGTACATTGTGAACAACCCTTCCTTTTTCACTTCTGTGAGGACAATCTTTGAACCTATGATCTCCTTTACAAACCCAACATTGAATAGGTGGCTATATTGGTCCTTGACTCCCTATGCCAATCGTTTTGGGTTCTTTAGGCGTTTGTTGTTCGTGTGGATTATTTCTGAAGAATGGTGGCTTAGCTCCCTTCTTCCTCTAATCCATCTTGAATTTCTTTTTGTCTTCCCAAGCCTTTTGGAAATATGGCCTTGCTTTCTATTGATCATATAGGCATTTAACTCGCCTTATGGTCTCTTCCAATGTCTTGGGTTCATCATACTGTATTTTGTCACTGATGAATGATGGCAATCCACTCAAATACCTTTAAATTTTGACTGTCTCATCCTTGATGAATGAGACATACTTCAACAGTTCTAGAAACCTTCTCTCATATTCATCTATGGTCATACTTCCAAGCTTGAGTTCAAAGAACTCTTTCATTTTCTTATCATATCATCTCTTAGTCAAGTATTTCTTCTGAAAATACTTCTTGAATTCTCTCCAAGTAACACTTTTCTCTTTAATGAGCTGCACCTGCACAAGTTTATCCCACCACATGGATGCCTTTCCCTTGAGTTGATAGATAACAATTCTACCCTATGCATGAAAAGAATAATTATGCAATTGAAAATACTTTCTCATGCCCAACAACCATGTTTCTGCATCTTCATCCTTCTTGTGCTCACCATCAAATGTAGGAGGTTTGATTTTGTTCATTTCTCCTCGTAGCTCATCCATCCTAGACCTCTTATGCCTTATGACAGGGGATGGACTTGAGCTGCTACCTGTTCTCTTATTGGAATGACTTGGGAAATGATGGTGGTGTCTGCTAACACTTCTTGCTTTTATTTTCTCATTCGAAGGCTTGTGACTTCCATATTTGCTTGAGCCACTCTCCTTAACTAGTTTCTTTTCCATTATGTTCAAGGCCTCCAATAACTTCCTGTTGAAGTCACCCTACTACTCCTTGGCTCTCATAAGCCTTTCATTATCAGCCTTATGGCTTTGGACATCCTTCTGCAATTTGTTTAATGGTCTCTTCCATATTCATGTTTTCATTCCTTTCTTCTCCATGTCCATTAGAGTTTGTTCCTTCAATGCCCAAATGGAAATCCATCCCTCTACTCTCATCTGGATGATTGTAATTCTCCCATGCCTCTTCCATTCCTATGGACTCTGCGATCTAATCTGATCTAGTTGTTGTTAATTTTGCAAAACATCCAGCCATGGAAACTTATCAGTTTAACAATTTAACAATTCATGAAAAATATGAACCATTTTGGTTCAATATATACATCATAATTATCTCTCCTGATTTCCTGGTGTTATCACCATGACAATTCTAGATAAGACCCAAGTCTTGAGAACATATACGTGCAACGCCTTCAAAAATACATCTGGGCAGAAAGGCGGTTTGCTGAAACTACTTTCGCCAAGATGTGCTATCACGTGTTTCAAAATGTCAAAACCACCACTCGTGGAATGGGCGATGGCTAGTCAGATCACCCTGTTTCACTCATTCGATACTTCACAACTGTATGACATCAGTTGAACGCCGCCATTTAACGAACTCAAAAGATAATCATTTGAAATGGATTATCCGAGCATGAAAACCCAACGCACTTGTACGTAGTATGTCTGCGCTTCATAATTAGGATTCTATAACTACCAATCCTCAAGTATGGAGACATCAGTTTATCCATAAACGGAGTAATCTCCAAATTGCTCAAATTTCTGCTCTCTGTAAAATCATTTTGGTATCCACAAACTGAGGTACATGGACAAGGATAAATCTAGTGAGACTGGTTATTCGGGTAACATGCTAGAATTTCCATCGAATAAGGAGGAAAGGGTACTTTCTCACATTCTAGTGACTAAATTCCACACAGAGTCGGCTATAGACTCGCAGTTGGAAGTTAGGCTGAATCCCACTATGAAGGATTTAGTCATCAATAGGCCAGCTGCTAAGAAGAAAAGGAGCAAGCGATAGAAGAAGGAAACCATAGCTGAAATGACCGAAAGTGTTGGAGAGAATCAACTGGTCTGGTTAGATTCTTTAAAGGAGGAGATCGCTAAGTTGAAATGAGTCCTCAACTAAAATTAGGTATATTTCAGTGAATTTTGGAACAGGGGGGTAGCAGAGGTAAGGGACTCCAAAGATGATAGGACTGTTTTTAAACGGTCCTTTTACAGTATGATAATTGTTATCATTCCCTTTTTTTTGTAATTTTGGGATTAATACGATTATATAAATGCAGAAGCGAACTTTGGACTATTTATTACAAGATTCTAACTAGTGGTGTTATGAGTCTTGTTTTCTTTCATAGTATGTTTTTCTTGTAATCTTATATTTCACTTCCATCTGTCTGAATCGGAGGAATATAAAGCTCATAATTCTTCCCTAAAATTCTCTCATCTTAACAATTTAGATTATATTTATTTCTTCACAACCAACTATGAATTCATTTTAAATAATTCTCCGATGCGGTTGTGTGCTTCTTTTCCTCTAATATCATGCGAATTTTCTATTAACTCAGACTCATCGCCTTCCAAACGACTTCACGCGCACAAAAATTCAACCTGTACACCCATATTTATCGTGCACAACAACACTACAAGATAAATCGTGCTTCCGCGCACCTATATCCCCTATGCATTGCTTCTCCGTTGCACCAATAACTTGCACACACTACTTCTGCGTTGTGCGCCAATATCCACTGTGCACAGTTTTGGTATCACGCACTGATATTCCACATGTACTTCCCCCTATGCATTGCACCATGCCAAAGTTCAATATGCCCCACCATGCACAATAATCTGTGTGCACCATCGAATACACTGTCGCGAGACAACTTATACTCATATTATGCACACAACAACCAACTCCTCTATGTTTTGCAATGCTGCGCACACCATGTGCACATTACTATGTGTGTGCTCAATGCGCAATGATAAATTCAGCACGTGCATCCGCACACAATACTCTTCCGCGCAACACCACAATTTACCGCGCACACCTTCATGCCAAAATTTTCCATGCGATGCCAAAATTTTCCTTGGATGCTCTGTGACTTGAAAATTTGGCCACTTTGAAATTAATCTTCTGTGAATATTCACTTCAACTGAACCTTTCTAGCCCATCCAACCTCAGTGTTGGAACTGAAGCTCTGATACCATATTGTAACACCCCCGACCTCATACTGGCCAGGCATGCCACTCCTCAGATGCTTTACTTAGCTCTAAAACTGTCTTTGTAACATTCCCAGCTTACAAAGGCCAAGCTACATGAGGGAACACTTACGTTCTCTCGCTGCAAAACATACTGTAACATACCTAGTATTCAACTGAGCTATGCCACATAAATTTTCTCTTCAAACTGCATGCAATTATAACATATACATACAACACTCTTGCAGAAGCTTTACATATAATGTAAACAAACAATTACGTTCTGTAAACATATGATTTCATACTGAAATAACAACAAACAAAGACATGCAACAAATACAAGGAAATACCCATGAAAATACAAATAGTTATAATCACACATATGATAAACTATAACATAAGCACATAAATAACAATGCAGCAAGTAAATTTATCACACGATTGGTACCTATCTTGGAAAGATTGTCACCAACTGCATACAGACCGTCCACGAACCTCCCAGCCTTAGACTACACTCTTCATCACTCTCAACAATGAGTCACCCCCGAGCTGGGACTAAACTCCACCCGGGTAAAGGGATTCCTAACCAGGATAAAGGCTCATAGACAACAGGAAAGAATCTGTCTTAGGTGCTCACTCAACTAACAACCTACATTCTCTCATTCCCCACATGCCTGTCCCACCCAAGGAAGTGTGCCCCTTCTCTTCTCAACAGTCCCTCGGCTGTCCCACTTCCCTTTCCGGGCTTCAGCAATAGGCTAGACCATAAGTCTCAGAGCACTGTAGCTGCAGTTTAGCACCTTCAGGAATCAATTCCCCAACAATTCTCTCGCTCATAGAATTGCTCACGGGCCTGAAAACCTACCTCTTTAATTTCCCACGGGCCTGACAACCCGCTTCTTCAATCCCGCTCCCAAGATAACCAGGTACACCAATAGGAAATGGTTATGGAAATAGGCTCAGATAGAGTGAAATGAATGTTTGAAGGATAACTGACTGCGTGAGTGAAAATGGTCATGAAATCATTGACTGGATGACTGAATGATGGAAGGAATCTTAGGCGAGACGATCGTAAGAATCATCGTGAGAATGATGGTAAGGATGTTCATCTGAATGATGGTGAAAGTGTCCAAAGATATAAGTCCCCACGATATGTATGCATGTCCCCAACTTGACACTTGTCATGTTGGAAGCTACTTTGGTCTACTTGTCCCCAACTTTAGAACTTAGGATAAAATAATTATCCATACTTTATGTTTTAAGGAAATATTAATATAATATTCCTTTTTGGATTTCCCTTTCCCTAATTGGTGAAGTTTAGCCCCGCATATCTTTTATTGTGGTCGTTCTGCACGCAGTGATGTATTTTATATTAATCATGAGACATATACAAAATAGGCGCACTGGCCTTTAACATCTAGGCGCATTGGCCTAATTCCAAAACATAAGCATCCCAACTTATTATAACTGGCTCACCAGCCTATAATACATATCATATACATGAGGTTCGTTGACCCCCATACTGCGCGCACTTTAGTTACTGCGAGCGACATCTAGTTATGTGCACACTACATCATTTTATTGCGTAGTACATGTGCACACTATGCCATGAAAGGTGCATTACAAAAATGATGTCAAAACAGCTCACCAGCTTAAGTACACTTACATTACATTTACAATTGGGTTTGGCCAAGGGATATTACAATGTTTCCCTTTACATGCTGCCCTTGCCTCAATCTGTGCAACCTGCAACACCCAACTTCACCTTCCAAGTTTGCTCGTATGTTAGCTTGTACAAGAAAATCTTGCCCTCTTCTGCACTTCGGTGCAAACTCCACAAGGTGGCACAAGTAACCCACTAGGCTTGAATTTCCCCATTGGGAGGAGCTCACCCTCTCTACCTCCGACTTGCCTCAAATGCCTCATTCCTGCGATTGTGAAGTATGATCATCTCTTCCAATCTACCTTCATTTTGGTCTCCTCCTTGACATATATAGGTGCTCATCCTTGTGAATTGGCACATCCCTTACTTTAGAGAGACCCATCATTTGGAAACTTATCCATGTAATACTTGGATGACCTTCATTTAATGTGCACAAGTCCCTTAGGTGAGTCGACCGACTCACCTAAGCACACCCTCCTCTCCTCTAGTCGATTTGTTCATTTTGTTTGGGTGCCCAATTCATGCCCACAATCGATCGTCAACCAATTGATTTTCAACTGATGGTCAAACATATGTTGCATGGAACCCTTGTCAAGCTCCTTTTGGCACGTTGGGTGCCCAAGGTGACCAAGCTCTCTCACTACAAGTATGCCTTTGTTCATTGGTTGGATCAGGTGCCTTGTTCAGTGAACCGTTCAACCGATTCCCCTTCCGTTCCAACCAACCCATTGTTTCGGTGATGCACCCGTTTCTTTTTTTGGTGAAGCACCCATCACTTGCCCACTTCTTTCATCAAGACGGTGCACCTAACTTATGTTGTAAGCCATGTTCTTTGCATGATGCACAACCAAGGAACCCCATCTCTCCCATATATGAAGACTGATGTCTCCTCATTTGCACTAACTGTCGATTTGTTTGTCTTGTTCTATGGTGGAAGTGTGTGCACTTGGGCGTGGCACCCCAAGCCTTACAACTATGCTATTAAACTAGATATTAGAGATAAAGAAAACACTAAAGGATAGGACAAGTGGAGATCAAATGAAATAACAGAAGCCTCAAGGAAAGATTTTATGAAACAAAGCAAATGTGTTTGATAAAAAAAATTCCCATAGGCAAATGGTAAATTCATTGTTAATGTAAAAAAAATTAATAATAAGCAATTGGAAATTGGTAATTGGTAATAATCCATTTAAGGGGATTAATTCAAAGTAGGTGGGATGGACAATGGAGATAGAATGATAGAATAGTAGTTGGTTGGTTACTCCACCTTATCTTCAAAGATGAGGGGCATGAGCTTTTCGTAAGGGTGTAGTTTAAACTTTCTATGTTCTTTGTTTATTTTTTTGTCACTATCATGTGAATCCTCCAAATAAATTATGGAAATAATCTCAATTTTATAATGTTTAAATTGAGTTTTTGAATGAATAAATGGACTAATATCCTCAAAAACCCTTAGGTCATCCCTAATATGTAATCTTCATCACTAAAATCTGCAATTTTATCTATCCTTCTAAATTTCTAACCCATTTTTTAATAAAAATCATAAAAATAAAAATGAATTGAAAAAAGATAAAATAACCTATAAAATCTACATACAGTTTGAGTTTTATAGTGAAAAAATATACATACATCAACTTATTTCATTTAGGTATGGTATAAAATCTACATAATAGTTTGGGTTTTATAGTGGAAAAATATACATACATCAACCTATTTCATTTAAATATGGTTGATTTTTTAAGACTTTTCAATAAATTTGACTTTAACCTTCCGACAAAAAAATATAAAGATAAGTTTACTTCCATCAACGAGTAATTGATCAAATTTAATCATTTCGTCACAAAACTTCCTGCAAATATAGTATCTCTCTAAAAGGTTAGAAAGTTACTGCATACAATGATGTTTTCTAATATTATTTTTCTCGATTTAAATGAAAATAGCTAATAATTGAAAATATCTCATAATTTGTGAAATCAGAAATATATATCGTTTAGTTTCAAAGCTTTAAAATTACATATGATATGCAAATTTAGAAAAAGGGTTATGTATCCAATATTATAATTTAAAGTGGAAACACATGCATAAACTCACTGAGAAGAGTATGGTTTACCATGTGTAGGATATCTTTTATCCAAAATTAATTGGAATTACATTTTCTTTGTGAAATTTCAGGTAGTAAATGTGATGGAAAATTGGGTATCAAACATTTAGTTTTATGGTTTTATAGATTATAAAGTTAAGATAAATTTTTTTATATTTTTGTATATTTGATATGGAATTGACATGATATTTAATTTTTTTTTAATATTGATTATAAACAAAATATTTCAATGTCTATCTTAAATAAACTAATTTTATATTAATTTTATATATACAAAAGGTAATTCTTTCAATATTTAAAAGACAAGTTGTTGTTGAAAAAATATTAATAATTTTTATTTTCAATGTCCATTGTTATATATATATATATATATATATATATATATATATATATATATATATAATTGTGTAGAAAAGTGTTTTTTTTCATCCTAGTATGATGAAGATGTGTAATTCTTTCTGTATTCAACAAGGAGTTGACTCTTCACATTTAAAAAAAATATTAATAACAAAAAATACTTCATTGTGACCATAAATAAAATAACATTTTAAGTAAAATAATATTAAATCAATTTTATATAGAGAGATAACTCTTTAAATATTCAAAATGGAATTGACAAGTGACATATAAAAAATATTAAGAACAATATATATATATATATATTTCAATGTGGCCCGTAAATAAAATATTTCAATGTTCACTTTAAGTAAAATATTTCAATATCAATTATATATATAAGAGAGATAAAACAATTGAAACTAAAAAAATTCTTATGGTTAAAATATTTCAATGGTGTATTGCTCGATATGAAGGAAATGTGATGCAATGCATCACTAATAAATGTATTTTTGTTTAATATTTTTATCCTAGGTTCTAGATACTTCTAGATTCATATATATGAGGAGGATTTGGGTAATGGCTTGGGGGGTTGTCTCCCAAACTGGTATTTTCCATTGAGGGGGGAGGGGTGGGGGGAGGGGAAGATCTAGGACAAGTGGTGTGGTGGTGTTTTTAGGGAATTCCCGAGGTAGTGGTTCTCCGACTGCTGGAACTTCGATATGGGGAGTGCCCTCAATGAGAGGAGTATTGTCTCTGATATCTGTCTTGTTAGAGGAAACTACACACACTTGTGCTGAAATAGAAGGGTTTAGGAGAGGTGGCGCTCCATGATAAGTCCCTAACAAGGATGGGTCCTTGAATATTCCAAGACCAATGTCGATGACTGAAAAAAAATTTGAGCTAGTGCGGACAAGGTGGAGGATGTTATCAATGTTGGCGGAATGATTAGGCTCATAATGTGTAAGTTGGTTGATGGTGATGATTTTCCCGTTAGGGGAGGACATCATCGTATGAAACACAGAAGAGGCTATTGCCTTCATAGCATACATGTAGCTACGTTCGAACAAGATATTGTAATCAAGTGGGGCATCGATAACTTCAATGTCAATCAAGATGGTTTTTCCCCCAAGTTCGACAGGGACATTTTGGAAGAGCCCTTCAGGGGATGATGGTCGACCGTCATAAGCTCTCAGGGTGATGGTAGATGGTACTAGCTCAGGTGAGCCGAGTTTCTTCCATACTACTTTGGAAATGATGCATGTGGATGCACCTTCATCGATGATGCACCAATGAACTATGATGTTCTGGATCTTAACTTGTATCTGAAAATCTACTAGAGAGGGGCGACGTGGTTCTCTGCTATCTAAATCAAAGGTTATTAGTTGGGTATCAACAAGGTCGACTGCCCCCAAGCCAGAGAGTAAGGATTTGTGTTGTGATGGACAGGTTTGGAGGACCTCCAACACATACATGGCTGCAGGATACTATGCTAAGTCATCGACCAAACTGTAGTTATGGGTTTCCCTAGAATGGGGGTTATGTACATTCCTCCGCAGAGGTATGTGGGGTATACGAGGATTTGGTTCAGTATTAGGGAATGTGATCATCAATGGTTGTCCAGTTGTAGCGAGAGTTGTTTTTGAGGTGGTTGGGGTAGAATCGGGAGGCATGTCCTATTAACAACCACATGTTTGTAGAAGAATCTCTTCCTCGTCGTTATGGAGGATACTATTATCGAATGGATTTATGGGTTGATTGGGACCTGGGTTTTGATATTGCCCCATTTGTGGTGGGGTAGAGTTTATCTCTTGTTGGGTATTCATCACACCTTGGTGTGGAATAGGGTTTTGCAAAACGGTTGGAGGTGGTGGTTGTAAATAATGTTGTGGGGCCTACTGAAGGGCAAGTGCTGTCGGAGGGCGTTGAGTGTTCATGGATTCTTTCATCCATTTGTAATCGAAAATTTGGGGGAAGTGGTGAGTATAATGTCCATACTCACCACATAGGGCGCAAGGGAAGTTAGTTATGAGATTATTGTTCTTCCCTTGTCGTGGTTGGGTGTTATTGTTGCCCCCTTGGGGGTTTTGGTTTCCCTTTCTTCTTGGCATTATTCAATCGATGGGATGGATTTTCCATATTCAACTGTTCAAAACCATGAGCCTTTTGAATGGGAGAGGGATGAACAAAATTAACGTCGACATGTAGTTGTCTTGGTGGAGGAGCAACTGGTTGAGGAGGACTAGGAAATGGAAATTATGGATTGTTTTGTGGAGACGATCCATATGGTGTGTAGGAAGTTGAAGTAATTCTAATATTGTTATGGTTATAGAGGAGGGTTGGGGGTGGACCTGTACTTGATTGAGAGACCAGATGTATCGGGGGTCCCCCCAACGGCGGAGGGGGAGCCACAAGATATGACTATTGGTGAGTGGGAGGAGGGTAATAAGACGTCCCTATATATGGTTGAGGGTACTGATTTGCACCATATGTGGGTGAAGGGTGTTTGTAAGGTTTGAGATGTGTCATAGAACCAATCAACCCATCCACGACGTGAGAAACCCCAGGTTTGTCTTGGCCAAATGGTAGGGATCTGGGTGCATCAAGCAATACTGTGTACAAGTAACCTGATTGGGTATATATGAGGTTGAATTGTTGGGCCTTGCTGATGCGTTCCTCTTCTGATTTTTTGTCCACATACCATTTGGCTGATGAACTAATGAACTAGCGAGGGTTATTTGAAATAACCTCAAGCGGATGGAATCATCCATGATATTTTTTGAAGAGCACCATAAGTGGAGGGTCATAACATGGTTGGATGGGTCTTCCCCTGGTTTTCCTTCAAACTTTGGAATGTCTGAAGGAAATTTGGTAGGCATATTGGGCCAAGTGGCATCATGTAAAATGGGGTCATTCATGAGTTTGGTTAAATCAAGAATGTTGAGGGATGCCAAGTATGGAAACGGGGGGTTTGGCGGAGGATTAGTTCCTGCCACTGTGTGTGCAGGTAGTTGTTAGTATATTTAGACACTTAGGAGTTAGTTAATATTTACTTGGTCTAATGTGTCGTTAGGTAAAAGTGTGTTTCTTAATGTGTTTCTTTAGTATGCATTAGTATGCATTTGTAGTTAGGAAATCCGACGGTCATGATATGTTCCCGACATAGAGTGATCCGACGGTTCATATTCTCCTCGATCTTAATGACCATTGATCTATGGATTAGCACCTGATTGGTCCATGATCTCTATTTAAATAGCATGGAGGGTCATTTGAAAATGATCGATCGTGAGAAACTCTCTTGTAAAATCTCTCTATAATCTTTTTATTTTGCAGTAATAAACTGATCCAAGTGGTCACGTTGGCTGGGGCTGTGGATGTTTCCCCGTAGGGGTTTTACAACGTCAAAACATCACCATGTTGATAATTGATTTGGTTGTGTGAGTGGTTACTGAAGGTGTTCGTTCTCTGTTGGAATACCTGTGTTGTTGAACAATAGTGAACCTGTCCCTTGAGAGGGATTTGGTGGGTTTGTACTTCTTCCTTGAGAAGAAGTTTGACCCCCACCTCCTTATGAAGGAGAACCAAGAGATGGATTTCCTTGTGTATTTGACCCAAGAAAAGTGGAACTAAGTAAAGCCGATCCAAAAATAGTGGCGCTCACTAGGGTGTGAGATGGTTGAGACGGTGAGCTGCCAAGACTAGGGAGTCCTCCTAGGATAGGAGGGAGAATATGCAAGTGTCTAGAATGACAAGGATTTTGTGGTTCCCCTATGGTTCCAATTAGAAAAGTGAATGTGTGCAAATGGTGACAAGAGAGAAATAAATGAACAAGTGATTTTTATATTTTTGACCTTCATAAAATAGTATAACTCACAATTGCATGTAATCAAATGAACATTATACATCATCTCTAAAATAAACAAGCATGTGGATAGGTTGATTTTGTCCACGTGGGGGTAAAAGGAACAAAAATAAATGCCCGTGTCCTAAAATACCTATCCTCTCAATTTAGTACTGGGCTTTCCAATAGCACGCGACGGTGGGGTTTGAATCCACTGAAAGAGGAACTAGTGAAGGTTCAAGTAATCAGTTATAATTAGGGGTAGATGGTGCATATCCCGAAAGAGCTGGTGATATTTCCCAATAGCCACACAAAATCTGATCAAGGTGCAATTGCAACCCACAACTGCCACTTGGGTATATATCCTATGTTTGGCCACTAAGTACCTCTGCCAAAGTGCAACATGTAGATTTTCGGCCTAAAAACTGGGTCACAGGATGGATACCCTCACAAGAGTTGGGTGACTCAAGGAGGGATGCACAGAACAACCGGAGCTTGGCCTTCGACCCTTCATGGGTATCTCCCTACCTTATGGTATAGGAACACTTGATTTGGAGGACTTGAAGGATCCCTATTCTCAACTTCTATTGTTTCAAAATGTGAGATCTTGATAACAAGGTGTTTTTTGGATACCTACCCCCGAGATCCTATCTAGAATAAAAAATTTCTTTAGGCACCTCCGGTGGAGGAAAATTTAGTGCGTTTTTAGAAAATTTTTAAATGGATTGGGCTGAGAGATTGGGTTTATGGACCAACCTCATTTGAATTTAATTGGTGTGGATAATTTCTAAAGAAGTAGTCATATCTTTCAAAGTTCCTTTGAAGTACTTTGTGGGTACTTGAAAATTAATCTTAATTCGACCTCCACTATTCTAATAGAAATTATGTTTGTGATGAGTGGCTTTGTGTGCAAGAAAGTGAAAAGTGTGCAAAATATTTTTAATAAGTTAAGTGTAAGATTGCAACATGTGGACTTCCTGTGGTCCTTACAAATATTTTTACCTAGATTACTACATTTCTTTGGTACAACCTTGTGGAATATATAAATCCCTAGAGAACTAGCAATGCGGACATATGGGTCCTTACTTGATCCTTTAAACTCCCTAGGATGTTGTCTATACTAAGAAAGATTTTGAAACTATCCTAGGATTGTAGACATGTGGGAATGTATGGGCCCGTTACTTGATCTTTTAAACTTTCCTAGAGTGTTTTCTAGACTAAGAAATCTTTTAGAAACTATCCTAAGATTGTAAACATGTGGGCATGTATGGGCCCTTACAAAGCTTTAAGATAATTCTCCAAAACTAAGAGGTACCCTGGGGAGGTTTTGTGCTCTCCTAATGATTTTTTAAGGGAGATGAAATTTCCTTTCAGCTACCTTTTATGATTCCCAAGATCACACTTGGGTGTGGGGGAAGAGAATACTTGAGGGTTAAAATTGATTTCTAGTCCCAAATTAGTTGATTCGTATTTGAAAAAGAAATAAGTTTAACTCAAAGTTTTAAATGCCAAATGAGCCATCCATGTGGCAACAAAGAAAAGAGAAGAATAGTGATTCTTTTTACCCCTATGTGCTTATGTTAGCTAACCTTCATTGTGATAAAGGACTCTAAGTAAAGTGTGATTTCTTTACAAAGTGCAGGAAATTAAAATCTGAAGGCAAGGGGCCCTCAAACCACTCATAAAACCCTTACAATTTTCCAAAAACTAAACTTGTGCACGGGCTGTAGTTTTGATAGTCATGCTAAGGGTGAAGAATGTGCATAACTCACAGGTATATGAAGGTTTTTATGCACACAGAGTGCAGAGTGTGCATCTGTGTGCTTCAAAAGTTGTGCACTACCTATCACGCATCGAGAAAGAAATTTCCAAATTAAATTCTCTTGCCTTGGCTTTGAATTCTAACTTTGGAAGACTAGATTAGGTCGGTTTTGGTACTTGCATATCCAAACAATTAGAAATAAGTGCTCTCAAGACTTAAATAGGGAGGATTTTGATTCACAATCCCCACTATGGTCGCCAATCTGTTGTGTTGGTTTTTTTACATGGATGAGCAAAAACACAACACTTACTTTCCTAGTTAACTCATCTAAACAATATAGAGGTTTGTGAGTTGATTAGATAACCAAATACACATGAAACAAGGAAATAAAAACAAAAACAAAAAGAAATAAATGTTAGAGAAGCTTGCAAGAACTAGAACCATGAAAAAAAAATGACAATCATATAGCTACCAATGGGTCAATGTATTGATAGGCTAGCACTATAGAGAAAGGAAGGGACTTATGAATCCCCTCTTCCTCCTAGGGAGGGCTCTTGAGTTCCCTAATAGAGAGCTCTTCTCTTCATATAATGGTAAGTGACAATGGTGAAGAAATACAATGCCAATCCTCTCAAGAGGTGAGTGGAATGGCCCTTGCTATAGTTCTTGAATGATTCAAAGAGAAAAGAGGATTCTCCAAGAAGAATTATTGCAGCATAACAATACCTTGAAGTTCTTATTTTTCTAGCACACCCATGGAACATATTTATAGTGTCCATCCATGGTAATATGTAACTAGTTCACAATGTGAACAAGGGGCCTTTTAGGGCACTCCCTATCCCTTGACCAACCTCCAAGCTAGATTTTTCTCAGATCTAAGTGTCAAATCATGTTGGGGGTCAGACTGGAAGTGGTTGAGAGGCTGAAAAGATTTATAAATTCATAGTTCACGAGAAGTGTGTGGGTTTTCTCGTAGACAATTGCGCATTCTGCACACAGTATGTGATTAGGGTTGTGTTGGCCCACACATTCTGCGCATAGTGCGCACTCTTTCTTTGGTTAATTTGCGCACTTTGATTTTTGAACCAAGTATATAGTTTTATGCCTTTTTGATGGATTTTGATGTTGTAGGTGTACTAATTGCTGTTGGAATTGATGTATTTCTACAACCATTGTGTGTAATGCTGCAGACTATTTTTCAGTGATAACAATTACCTTCATAAATAAAGTTGAGAATATAGTCAAGAACCGAGTGAATACTATTAGAAGTAAGGAAAGTGAGATCGCATACTTGGCCACCATAGTCATTTCATGATAGAGATTCCGAAAAACAAGTAATAATGAAGGAAATTGGTCGCGCAAATCCTCCATAGAGGATAATTTCCTCCCTAAGGAAACCCCACGCACGGGTGAAAGTCAAGGTGTTCAATGAACAACAGGTTCCCAAGCCTAAACTGCCAACCAATATAGATTTCATAGGCCCTCAGTTAGGAAAGATTCCCTAGTTGTGATATGTAGAGTATAATGTTCGAGACCAGATGTGATTACCTAAGTTACACTTTGAAAACTATCCACATATAATCAAAGGGGTAGACGAAGAAAAATTGGTCACGTATTCTTTCTCAGTCGAATGCATGGTGGATTCCTTTGTCTCGACAAACCATACCCAGTTGACTAGAATGCCATGCACCGAGTTTCAAGCCTTTCGATGTATGGATCGAACCCAAAAAAAGAAGTAAAGACCAACGATGTATCCCACAAGGATATTTACACCAAGTATGCTACACACAAGGCATCCTGAGGGGTGGTGATTCTAGTAATGAACGACCAAAACATTTTCTTCACTACTCAACTATTTGATTGCAATTTACTGTGCAAGTGMCACAAGGATGAGTGTCCAATTGACGTTGTTGTTGTAGTAGAATGACACATCAAAAGTGTACGAATAACCCATGAGAGATACTTAATGAATGAATTTGTTGAATATTTTCTAGAGGAACAAGACTTAGGTAAATAATTTCATTATAGTTGGGTCATACTGTTTCTCACTATGATTCTATGGAAGCTCCCACTGGGCCATGAGGATAATGCAACCAACTCATAATCCATCTCTGCACCTAATTTCCTCATGCAACAGTACAATAAGGACAAGCAATTTTAGGAAACAACTAAGAAATCATTTCAGAAATGGTACACCCAACTCATTCAAGAAAATGATACAACACAATGAATACCGAGCAATATTATGGATAGGTATGAATAATACCTCCACTTTAAATTGAATTTTCATAATTTCTTTATTTAACTAAGCGCAAAAACAAAGGCAATAACAACCATGCTTCCATTCTGCATCACCGAAGACGATATTTAGCAGGGCATCGAATAAAGGTATGACCACCTTAAACCTACACCTAATGAGGAGTTTGAGCAAATAAAGACATGAACCAAAAGGAAATAGGAGAGAAAAAGGGTAGACGAAACTCAACATAAGGATAGGAAATCCATGGATAAACAACAATAAGAGGAGACATCTTGAGGAAAGCACAAAAAACCCATGGGCCCGAGGACGTGCGCTGATGAAGACAAGGAAGATGATAAAGATAAGGGGCCCAAATGAAAGAATACATAAACACCCCTGAAGATATTGAACACACCAATCAACTTAGGTTCAAGCTCAAATCCTAATGACCAAACACACATACCAACTTCCCTTCAAGATATTCACCCTACACCCATCGCGGAGGAGCCCCCCTCAAATTTCGTCAAGCACACAGTGGCACCCAATATAGGAAACAATAAAGGGATAGACACCAACACCTCTGCATAAGTAGTGGGGAATATTTACGCACTCATACCAAGCCTTGTCAATGAGCTCAAAGGGAAATTGGTCATGCAATAGATCATGCAAAAAGAGGTAACAATCAAATTCAACACATTGTGATTGATGAGTATTCCATCAATTGTGACCCCACCACCAAAACAACATATGACAACTGACACGTCTATCTCAACATAACCAAGTAGCAGTACCCAGAGATGAGTGTTTCATTTCAATCCATTGGTCATAATGACTTTTGACTCCTCCAATGCCGAGATAGAAGTGGAGGAGGTACCTTAAAAATACCTACAAACTTATATGGATAAAATTATGACTGAAATGAGGGATGTGCATAGGGATCTCAACCAATCTTATGAGTGATTAGAACAATGGAATGAACAAAAAATTACCACACATCGAGACACACGTGATCACCTTCACTAAGAAATAGTGCTCTGCAAGGAGATTGAAGCCACACATGTAGAGATCAGAGCACTACACACAATGGAAGTCACTACACATTCATCATTTATTAGCACAGTCAACGAGGTTTTTGAACAAGTCCCCCATATAACAGAAGAGACTTCGGACCTCCCCGCCCCATGCAATCATGAAAAGGTCTAGGAGAGAGTCTAGTATTTGGAGGTGTAGAACCTCGAGCTCCAAAAAAATATCTATCACCCTCCTACAGAGAATTAGGAGTTGTAGAAAAAAATAGCTGTGGTAGAAGAGGCACTGAAATGGGGACAAGAGTGTATTGTAAACTTTGTAGGGGTGGTCAAATATAGCTTCAATCTCTGAACACACCTCTAGAATGCCCCTGAAGTCTGTGCTATTGATGATCAAATCTGAGCAACTAAATCCTAGATTGAATAGAAGCAACAAACATTGTCTTCCCTATCCCCTATTGAGCGAAAAGAGACCATGACATCAATTACTAGCAAACTTCGGGAGATTATGACAACCCACATCAAATGAAAAATGGTCTCATGCATCATATGAGATGTAGTTGATAAAGTCCAAATGTATTACAACCAATCGATAGTACTGCAAGAAACGACATCCCCAACGACCACAAAAATGGAACATATCAACCTTCATATGTCAGTGGCCAAAATGACTGATGTCAAGGATTTCTGCTAGTTGACGCATTGGCTGCAAGAAAATTTTAACAACGTTGACATTCACTTCAAGGAATTCATTTAGGAACGCATGAAAACAATGTCGTCAACCTCCTCTATCATTCCATGAACAATGTCATTGGTTAGAGGATGAGCCAATTAATAGCGTTGGGGGCTTGTTGGCACCTAAGGTTCAAATATCGCATGCATGCCACAATTCAATGATGCACATATGTTGAAACATATGCATGGAGAAACACTAGATTTCATAGTTTGCACCAACCAAGGATTAATTGTGTGCACCAACCCATTTTGTATTGTGTGCATCAATCTGATTTTGCACTGCGCGAACTGATCCATTTTGTACCACAAACATGAAATTAAAGGAACCACGTGCAGGCTAGATCCCAAAATATCTTCATGAATCTTTGTAACTAATTATGTAACAACCCAACTGATAGTGGTTGAGGATATGTATGAGATGGCAAGTAGTTATGATTACCATGCTATGTGAAATATATGGGGGATGCATGCAAATATGTAAATGGTTAGAAATTTTGAGTAAGAGAGAGTTCATTATTGTAAGAGATAAGTAAGATAGAATAGAGTTAGAGTTCCAATTTTGGTTTTGTAATAGCTTTTGCATAAGTCTATTGTTCAGATATAAAAGATGGGTATGAGTGAGAAGAGAAGAGATCTTAGCACACAACACATCTCTGTTCTAATTGATTTTTGATGCATTTTGAGCAAGCATCGACCTCTATGCATGAAATCATATTTGAATGTTTTCGAACTGAATGAATGGAATCTGAACACCTTTCCCTCTTTTCATTTCATGTGTTATGGTGTGGATGTATATCTGTTTACATTCTTTTGTATAGTAATTCGTCAATAAACTATGAACGAATGAAAGGGTTATCTCTGGAGGTTTCATGTATGTATTGTCCCTTCCCATCTTGCACAAGACTAATGGTCTTTGTGATTTTCATGGTGTCTTGAGTGAGACCTTCTTCGGTCCTTGAATAAATATTGAGTATACCGACGCCTATGGGGTTTTGTTGGTAAAGCTTAATGAACCCTGGGTCTTTAACCCTCCAATGAGTAGAAAGAAAGGCCAACAATCCTTAAAATCTAAATCTACCTTTTCTTTTATTGTTTTAAGGTTAGATTAAGGTTTGTAGAAATTATTCTTCAATTTTTAGCCATAATTAAGCTAGACATCTAGGGTTTAATTTGAATTTTATCCTCAAAATATATCTTCTTATCATTTATTGAATTGTTGATTGAATTTTCAGCTTTCTAGGGCTTTGCGTCTTGCATTGTTATGGTTGTTATGTTCCCTTTATATTTTAGAATATACTTGTTCATAAAACCCTAGTTTAACTTGCATTTTCAGCCCTAGTTTTATTGCATGAACTTTACTTGTTTAAAGGGTTGATTTCTTGTTGTTGTTTTAACTTGATATATTGCTAAGGATTGTCATCTTTCATACAAGTTTTGTACAACTATAGTTTTTTCTCTCATTTGTAGTGTTCGGGGTACCTTCTTTGCCTATTGTAACTTGCTAAATATCAGAATTTGACTTGGATACTTCTCACACACAAATTTGGAAATTGCTTAATCGAACCATCTTACACTCACCTTGAAAACTTTGATTTAGTGGTGGTCTATTTGAGTAACTAATAGAGAAGACCATAGATTTGATCCTATCTTGCTATATGATTCCTTGAAGTTACTATGGAAGATCCCCCTTGTGTTGGATTTTATCCTTCACTAAAACGAGGGAAATGATTACTAAGGTGACAATAATAACAATTCCATGTTACACTCAAGTCTTATCCCTTGTGAAAGACTTTGTGCAAAAATGCTAAATCTTGTGATGACAAATATCAAAGTGAAGTGAAAATTGCACTATAAAAACTTTGGATGCAAATTTTATTATAATTTTTTGAATAGGATTTTCATAAATCTCACTTTGTACCACACATGAGAAATTAAAGGAACTGCGTGCAATCTAGATCCCGAAAGAGCTTCATGAATCTTTGTAACTGGTTATGTAACAACCTGAATGATAGTGGTTGAGGTTATGGATTAGCTAGCAAGTAGTTATGATTAACATGCTCAGTGAAATATATGGGGGGGTGCATGCAGATATGTAAATGGTTGGGAATTTTGAGTAAGAGAGTTCATTATTGTAAGAGATAAGTAAGTTGGAATAGAGTTAGAGTTCCAAGTTCAATTTTGCAATAGCTTTTGCATAAGTCTATTGTTCAGAGGTAAAAGATCGGTATGAATGAGAAGAGAAGAGATCTTAGCACACAACACATCTATATTCTGATTGATTTTTGATGCATTTTGAGTAGGCTTCAACCTCTATGCATGACATCATATTTGAATGTTGTTGAACTAAATGAATGGAATCCGAACATCTTTCCCTCTTTTCATTTCACATGTTTTGGTGTGGATGTATAGTTGTTTACGTTATTTTGTATACTAATTAGTCAATAAACTATGAATGAATGAATGGATGTGTTATCTCTGGAGGTTTCATGTATGTACTGTCCCTTCCCATCTTGCACAAGACTAATCATCTTTGTGATTTTCATGACGTCTCGAGCGAGACCTTCTTCGGTCCTTGACTGAAGATTGAATATACTGATTCCTATGGGGTTTTGTTGGTAAATCTTAACGAACCCCAGGTCTTTAACCCCCCAATGAGTAGAAAGAAAGACCAACAATCCTTAAAATCTAAATCTACGTTTTCTTTTATTGTTTTAGGGTTAAATTAGGGTTTGTAGCAATAAGTCTTCAATTTTTTGCCATAATTAGGCTAGACATCAAGGGTTTAATTGGAATTTTATCCTCAAAATAGATCTCTTCTTGTCATTTATTTCATTGCTGAATGAATTTTCAGCTTTCTAGGGCTTGTCGTCTTGCATTGTTATGGTTGTTATGTGCCCTTTATATTTTAGAATATAATTGTTCATAAAACCCTAGTTTAACTTGCATTTTTAGCCCTAGTTTTATTGCATGTTTACTTGTTTAAATGGTTCATGTCTTGTTGTTGTTTTAACTTGATATATTGCTAAAGATTGTCATCTTTAATACAGGTTTTGTACAACTATAGTTTTTTCTCTCATTTGTAGTGTTCGGGGTACCCTCTTTGCCTATTGTAACTTGCTAAATATCACAATTTGTCTTGGATACTTCTCACACACAAATCTAGAAATTGCTTGATCGAACCACCTTACACTCACCTTGAAAAAATTGACTTATTGGTGGTCTATTTGAGTAACTAATAGAGAAGGCCATATATTTGATCCTATCTTTCTATATGATTCCTTGAAGTTACTATGGAAGCCCCCCTTGTGTTGGATTTTATCCTTCACTAAAACAATGGAAGTGATTACTAATGTGACAATAATAACAATTCCATGTTACACTCAAGTCTTAACCCTTGTGAAAGACTTTGCACAAAAATGCTAAATCTTGTGATAACAAATATCAAAGTGAAATGAAAATTGCACAATAAAAACTTTGGATGCAAATTTGATTATAATTTTGTAAATTGGATTTTCATAAATCCCAATATCTTTCAAACTTTAAAAACATATTTTATTATTATAAATAAACTTTGATGGATAACAAGTTTTCAATTCTTTTTTAACGCTATATAAAAAAACTTTGATGTTACCATCATTAACAATAAAAATATGAGCAAGCTTTCCTTGTTTATGACACTTAGCCTCTCTTTTGCATTATGCACAAGACTTTTCCTTTTCCTTTAACCAGATTTTTAAACTATATGTTACAAATAAAAGTAATGATAATAGAGATGGATAAACGGTTAGTCTAAAGAGTTAATTCGATTGATCTAAAGCTAGAAGTGAATCTCTTAACTCCCCATGACCCTAAAATAAGGAAACTCACTATTTTCTACAAATAGATTTCCTCATTAAAAAGACATAAATGAAACAATACCAATAACAATGAAAAAGAGATTACCTAAAAGCACTTGTTCGATCCCAAAAAAAAATAATATTTAAACCATCTCCTCATATATGCAACAAGCAATGCACTTGTAGTATCTTTCGTATCTTTTTGATTGAGACCATCTCCTCATATATGCAACATGCAACCTCGTGCAATATGTCATAGAATTTATGTATAGATTGAAGCAGAAAAATATACCGTACTTATTGCCTCATCTTGTAATTGTTTATACGAGTAGAAATTCCCTCTCATGTTACAGCCTGCAGAAAATTCATATATTATTAGATTTACAATATTTTTGTTAACTTCCACCGACGTCTCCAGGAGCTGGCTTGCCGCGTGGCAAAACCTTTCCCAAACACAATTTCAACCCTAATAGCTGGCAAACGCGCTACGTACGGTACGAGACAAACAAACTCGTTATACTTGATTATGGGTTGCCAGTGACCTCCATGTGCTGCATTACCTGGCCGAATCTTTCTTTCAACTATATAACGCAATGTAAACCCTAATCGCAACCAGTCGGGAAGATATCTTTACATTCAAGAAGTATACGTCCAAGATCAGCCATGGGAAATTGTATAACTGTTATTGATGAAAAGAATCAGATCAGGAGAACAAGCAGAAGGCCTAGCCGGAAGTCTTTTCATCAGTCTGTTTTCTTAATCAGTCTGTTTCATATTACTTAAAAATGAAAAAACTTTTGGATTGCATTTTATCTTCCACTCCTGCAACGACCATTTTTTATCATACATATTGACAGCATAGCTGCTGCAGGAATTTATAATGTAATGAACGCGGAATTTATGATGTAACGAACGCAAGTATAATTCAACGCACTTATTGAAACTATATGTATAGTTAAAACTAGCACAGCCACAATTTGTACTACATGATTGTGGTGAATGCAGACTTATTTCATTTACAAACCTTAATTAAGGTTTACCTTAGAGTTTTGGCATGAAAAAAATAGTTTTCCCCTTAATAGGTATAAGTACTGGAATTTGTGTACTTAGATCGGGATCCATGAAAGATGCTCTAAGTGGCCTCTTTTGCAGGCTATTTAATTCTGTTCATTTGGAGAACACAAATAATGACTATACTGGAAACACTGGGAAGACCACATTGGGAAGGCCATCAATAGGAACCCAACATCTAAAACTGATAAAATAAGAAGGATTCAAAGTTAAGTGAATTTTCATTTCCACAATTTCAAAGCCCACCAAGCAGAGGCAAAAATGAAGCAACAGGACTTGACAATGAGGTGTTTTATACTTATTAATCTTTGTTAATTAGGTAAACTTGGCAATCATTGGTAGTAAAATATTAATTATCAAGTAAAAGTAAGCATTAAAAAATGCAAAAAAGTTATGAACATTAAATTTCATTCATTAATTTAGGAGGACAACTAAGAATATACTAGTATCTTCAATTACTAGATCATTAATTGTGCCCATCTTCAATAGATGTAAACCTTTCTACTTAAATAAAAAATGAACTTATTCACAAATAAACTTTTTACAATAACTATATTCATAAAGTAATTTTCTAGAATACACATATATTTATCAAATCACATGGCATAATTCTATCCAGAAATTTCACAATCAAAAACATAGTTATGAGTACCTTGCTTTACAGTCCATGAGAAAATGACTTCATAATAATTAAATAGAAAGAAAACTATATATAGTTCAAAAAATTGAATATGCATACTGCAGTTCAAGGAAAAAAGAATCAAGAATAATGAATACATTATTGAACGATTCATAAGAAAGAAAACATTATTGAACGACTCATAATAGTCTAACATTATTGAACAAAAGTATCAGTGGCCATAATAGCTCTCTCTTACGTCCAAAAATAGGACTCAAATACTACATAATATCATGATTAACAAAAACATATGCCAAAAAATGCCAAGATTGGATTAGGATTAAAGATGGAATTCCATTACTTCCTTTTCCATCCCACTTACAAATTCTCAAGATGAGATTAAAGCTGAAATTCATTACTTCTTTTTCCATCCCATCCACATTTTATAGTAGAGAAATGCTCCTTTCTAATGAGGCTATTCACTATTGTGATGAAAAGAGAACCATTAAAATGAACTTATTTGAAATTCCAAGTCACAAGGTAAAGACCCAAGTCTCACATTCTCCTCTTACAGGCCCATTCTACAACAAGCTTTGAGTCTCCCTGGATCTAAAGTTTTTTGATCCCTTTCACCTTAGATACAAATAACAAAGTTCCGAGAGTTGAATTCAGCATGGTTGTTTGAGCCTCTGCCAGGGGCACGATGGTTTAAAAAGACCACGATTTGAAAGTAATGCCTATGGTTTAAAAAGAGCACGATTCCAACCCCACAATGAAGCGGAACCCCTAGCTTGGTCCGTCGAAATATCTCCTCAGGAATACACTGGGCGGATTCGGCATGATATGAACACGCAGCTTTTTACTTTTCTTCCTTACCATATATTCATTCGAAAGATTGGTGATAAGGGCTGCTCAAATCTGATGAGAAATGAATTCATTTGTAAAAATAAAACTGTTTCGAGCCCACAATATGTTGTTAACCAATGTACTTGGGAGCGCTTCAAAATGGTGAACCTGCTTGTCATCCAGCCAAGATCTAAGACTTACGTCGAGCTCCTTGTGCATCGAGGTAACCTGTACTTGGAGGTCCTTTGCCACCAATGTCAAAACTCTTTCTGTGTAAGATCGGAGCGTGAAGGGTGAGCGCAGGAGTCTTCGTTAGATCTGCATAGAACACAGAAGCTCGGAGCTCGGGCCTATCCAGCCTCATTTTAAACACACGTGAGCAATTTGTTATTAAGGGCGAGCCATAGAGATATTTGGCTCTTTAGGGGTACGTGTAGCTTCCAAAGGGAGCTCCACCACCAACTCTTTTCATTAGAGAAGTTGGTCTCCGCCACTGCATTATATCCACCAACTCGTTTCACTAGAGAAGCTGGTCTCCACCACTGCATTATATCCAAACTTCGCTATGTATTCACCCGAGCTGTGCACTCACCCGTCTATGGATTCTTTTTGACCAACAGAGAGAATCTTCCTCCACTTCATTTAACAAGATATAGTTTGGCATGTTGGAAATATTAATTACATGTAGTGAGCTTTACTCTTAATGTCACAATATGCAGAGATGTTACTCAGTTAGACATGGTAAGCATGGAGCGCTATTAATGAGCTGATTTTTTATCTTTCTCTAGCTCTCTGTAAACCAAATAGAATCACGAATTTAATGTCGTTGTGGCTGTATATTCGTGAGTTCTGTTGTGCTTGTGATAAAACAATTATTTTATAAGTGTTATCATCACAGCTTGCATTCTGCCGCAAGCTGTTGTGGCCAGCTTTACAAGTTTGTTAGGATTTCTTGTTTTGTTTTTTGATTTTCTTGATTTTCCTGAGCTTATTTAGCTCAACTCTTTTCCCTTAATGAAAGGTGCTCTGCTCATTCTTGTTTCCGATCTCGTCTTCTTTGTATTATCTTCTTTGTTTCTCATTTTGTTATGGTATCAAAGCTTAGGATGTAAGCCTCTTCACACTGCCTAGAGAAAAGCCCGATCCTAAGAAGAAGAGTGCAGAGCTTCCATTGTCTTGCAGACGAGAGCACGGGACGCAAGATTCTTCACAGAGCTTGGAGAGCAGTTCGCAGTCTCCACACTCTCAAAAGATCGTTGGATACAGCAAGCGTGAGGAAGCAAAGTAGCAGAAGGACAAAACATTTAAAGAATTCGTGAAATTCTTCCGCATTTAAAGAATTCACGAAATTCTTCACAAGGAAGTTTGTAGAATCAACAAAGGGCAAACTCAGCAGCCGTAAGATCGACCGTGCAAATAGATCTGAGCCATTAATCAAGCTCAGAAAGGACGAAGATCTGGGAGAGAGAAAGATAAGCCATCAGATCAAGCAAAGATTCAGTCACGACCATCAGATCTCATTGAAGTGATATCAATGGTGGGGAGCTATTGCAGAGATCGGGAAGGAAATTAAAGCGTGAGCAAGTTGAGACCCCACAATCCCTCAGGATCGTTGATCTTGCTAGATCAACAGATCAACGGTGGATATTGATCCCGCTACGAACGAGCATCTTCGCATTGAGGAGATCGAGAAGGAAATTAAAGCGTGATAAAGTTGTGAGCCCACAGTCCCTCAGGATCATTGATCTTGCTAGATCAACATATCAACGATGAATATCAATCCCACTATGGATGAGCACCTTCGCATTGCGAAGATTGGGAAAGAAATTAAAGAGTGAGCAAGTTGAGTTTCCACAATAACTCGTGGTCGTTGATCTTCAAGATAAACGCCCAAAGTTTAAGTCGAGTTCATAAATCTCGGTCTCATGTAGAGAAGATAGAGAAAAATTCATGCAAGGGTTATCTCCTGAAGTTCATATGGACCGTCCATACACGTGGACAAAGGATCTTCCACTTCGCTAGTTCGAGGCTCAGAGAAAATACGGTGCAATGTTTTTGGAACTTCTGAAGCCTCAAAAGCCGAAGTAAATCTCAACCGTCCAATCATGAGGACACGTGGAGGCTGATCTCGCTCTTCGAATATTCGACACTCCAAAGATTAGTGTGAGTGAGCAGACGAAAAATCCTGAAGGCTGTAGTTCCAAAGAAGATCTTGGCTGTTCGTTTGTAGAGATCTAAGGATCGTTGGATCTACACCTCTACAGATAGTTCGTCACCCCAACACTTCGCGATTATTGTGATTGTGAGAGGTGAAAGATCTCCGAAGCCCGGAGTCCCGAAGTAATTCTGAGTCGTAGATATAGATGGGTAATTGAAACCGTCGATTTGTTCCCCTTGTTTAGAGGTTCGTGAGTTCAAAGAATTGCGAGGTAAGAAAGGAATATCTCTCGGAGCCCCGAAGGTACAAATTCCCAAAGTAATTATGGACTGTTGATCTCAAATCAACGAGGAACGTCGATCTTTGCAGCAATTCGTTTATTTGGCCATTCAAATATTCTAAGGAATTGAGACATTCACGTGTCTTAATGCCCGAATCCAGAAGGCCCGAAGTGCCTATTTTACAGCCCCTGTCACATGAGAAGTTGAAGTTAATTTTTTTTTGGCTCTCGAGCAAACTCAGATAGCCCGATTCTTCCATTAGAGGGGCTACAATTGCTAAAGAACGGAGCTCAGAGCTCTGATTCCGTAGATCTCATGCTTGGATAGTCAGATCTAGCCAAATCGAAGCTAAAGAAGTGGTCTACCCTGTGTTTTTCGGTCCGAAGTCACACACAGGATTTCACAGACCTGGTTTTATGCGCAGGAAACAAGTAAGCATGAAAATCTCTAACAATTTTTCTTTTGTTCAATTATTTTTTCAAGATGGTCACCTCTAAAAATTTAGGACCAACACAAGAACCGATTCTTCTTGGAAAGAACTATGAATTTTGGTGAATTAGAATGAGATCCTTCTTACAAGCACAAGAGTGTTGGGATCTAGTGAATCTTCACTACGTGGAACTAGATCCAATAGACCTTGTTGCCATGAGAAATCAACAGAGAAATGCTTGGGCAACACAGAGGGACAAAGAGAATAAGGTATGGATTCAAAACTAAGTGGATGACTCGATTTTCTCAAAAAACACAGGCAATGTTCCTTCAAAATAGGCCTGGGACATCCTTAAATCAACTTACCAAGGAAATGCCAGGGTAAAAAAAGTTAAGCTACAGACCTTGAGGATGCACTTTGAGACTTTAAAAATGACAGAGTCTGAAAACATTGATCAGTTTATGACTAGAGTCATGGGAATTGTAAACAAGATCACATTGATTGGTGAATCCATCCCCGATCAAATAATCGTTGAGAAAGTCCTCATAAATCTTCCAAAGAAATTCGAAATGGTTGTTACAACCATCCTTGAATCCAAGGATCTGTCAAAATTTTCAACAGATGAATTAATGGGCTCTCTACTGACATATGAGACTAGACTTCGTCTCGAAGATGATTCCATAGCCAATGCCTTCAAGACTCAATTCTCTTTTAGGAGAGGCAGAGGCAGAGGAAGAGGTCACCAAGGAAGAGGGAGAAGTTCAAGTAACAATCGCTCAAGTGAAGGTCACGGACAACATAACCAATATGGGAATTTCCAAGGTCATAGAAAACATAACCAGAATCAAAATTCCCAAGGTCACAGACAACAGAACCAAAATCAAAATTTCCATCCTCAAAGAGGCAGAGGGAGAAGATCAAATGACAAATCAAGCATACAATGCTATTACTGCAAAAAGTATGGGCACTATGAATCTGAATTCTAGAAGAAGCAAGCAGATCAACTCTCAGGAAGAGCACATGTCTCAAATCATGAAGGAGAAACCTCAGATGGTATGTTTCTCTCATGCCACAAGACTGAAGAACAACATAAAGATATCTGGTTGTTGGATAGTGGATGCAACAATCACATGATAGGTAACAAAGATTTACTTTCATACATTGATTCTTCTATTTCATATGATATTACACTTGGAAATGATTCCTTATTCAAAGTTCAAGGAAAACGAACTGCACCTATTCTCACTAAACAAAATGTAAAGAAAGACATAAACAATGTCTATCATGTTCCAGATCTGAAACATAATCTGTTAAGTGTACGAAAACTCATTGAACATGGATAAAAGGTACTTTTTGAAGGAGCATCATGTAGGATATATGACAAAACCCCAACAAAAAATTGATTTCTAAAATCCACATGACTAGGTATAGAATGTTTCCCCTGTCCCTTTGAACTGCATATATGATCCAATCATATACACAAAGTGCATTCACCCCCAATGAAACTATGATTTGGCATGAAATATTTGGACATATACCCTTTCAAAGTCTAAGCCTTCTATAGAAGCACTCCATGGTCAAAGGTCTACCTATCTTTATATAGCAAAATCCCCCATGTGAGTCTTGCATTCATGGAAAACATAAGAGAACTAGTTTTCCACGATCCTCCACTCAAGCCAAACAACACTTAGAGATGGTTCACACTAACCTATGTGGACCAATGCAAACAAAGTCAATAGGTGGTAGTTTTTATTTCCTAACATTTATTGATGACTTTAGCAAGAAAATATAGATCTATTTTCTTAGACACAAGTCTGAAACCTTTGCAAAGTTCAAAGAATTTAAGGATGAAGCTGAAAAATAGAGTGGAAAATTTGTAAAAGTTCTCAGTTCATATGGAGGAGGATAATACAACTCTAAAGAATTTGCAAATTTATGCAAATCACAAGGCGTCTTTATGCAAACTACAACTAGATACTCTCCACAACAAAATGGAGTGGTTGAAAGGAAAAATGAGACAATCATGAACATGTAAAGAAGAATTCTCAGAGAGAAATGTATGTCAAATATATTTTGGGCTAAAGAAGTAGCATGTTCATTTTATCTCCTGAATAGATCTCTAACCACCGATCTCAAGATGAAGGACCCTCAAGAAGCATAGAGTGGGACAAATCTAAATGTTGCTCATCTTAGGACATTTCGATGCATAACATTCGCTCACATACCTTCTGAATTGAGGAAGAAACTTGATGATAGAAGTGAAATGCACTTTTGTTGGCTACAATTAGACATCCAAAGGCTGCAGAATCTACAATACAATTTCAAAGAACCTAATTCTCAGCAGAGATGTCAAATTTCTTGAAAATCAATTCTGGAGTGAGTCTGAAAATCGTCGTATGGACAGTCAAAATCCATTGCTACCACTTCCTAAAAACATAGAAAATTTATGACAACAAACACATCAGCCTGCAGGTACAAGGACAACCTGCAGGTCCTCAAGACAACTCTACTTCAAGAAGAAATTCATCCTCTGAACTTCAAAATCAGAGAACTCGAAACTTGAGAGAAATCCATCAGCAGTTGGATGATATTGATTAGCACAATCTTTTTTCATTAATGTCATGTCAATCTACATGTTTTAAAGAGGCATCTAAAGACCCACATTGGGTTCAAGCCATGAACCAAGAGATTGACTCCATTGAGAAGAACAAGACATGGGATCTTGTTGATATTCCTAGACACATGAAAAGTATTGGTGTCAAGTGGATTTAAAAAACTAAACTCAATGAAAAGTGGGAGATTGAAAAACACAAGGAAATACTTGTTGCCAAAGGATTCTCACAACAACTAGGCATTGATTATGGTGAAACTTTTGCTCCAGTAGCAAGGTTGGACACTATAAGGACTCTCTTATCCATAACATCTAAAAAAAAATGGAAAGTATACCAGATGGATGTCATGTCATCTTTCTTGAATGGTGTCTTAGAAGAAGAGATCTATGTGGATCAACCACCTGGATTTGAAGTCAAAGAGCACCCAACCAAAATGTATCGGTTGAAGAAATCCTTGTATGTCTTAAAGAAAGCTCCAAGAGCTTGGTACAACATAATTGAAAATTACCTGATCAAGAGTGGTTTCAGCAGAAGCCATAATGAGCTAACTCTATACACCAAAACAGATCAACAAGGTAAAATTTTGATTGTATGTTTATATGTTTTTTTTTTGTAAGTAAGAGTTTGTATTAATATAAGAGTCCTTCTCAGAACTAGGGTCTAAAATACATAGACAGAGTTATTTGGTTGTAATTACTGAACTGCTCCATGAGGAGAAACCAGTTCAGCCAACCATAGATATCAAGTAACCAAAAAAAGTGTAAATTGTTTCTGACAATGCTAAAGACAACTAGAATCTTAACTACCATGGGAACCACCAGAACTAAAGTAGGGGACAAACACAGTGTAGTCTGGAACATACTCGGGCAAAGTGCCAATCCATGGTTCTTCAATGACAGGTGTCTCGCCGGTCCACTGCATGTCCATGGCGCTGCGATTGTTGCCGTCGGGCACCTGGAGGCTGCTTCTCTTTGTTGCTGTTGCCATTTCCGAGCTTGCGTTGTCGCTTGCTCCTTCCATGTTTGCACAAGTTGCCTTCTGCGTGAGAGGAGTCGTGGCACTTGGGTGGCCTTCCTTCCCTTCGGATTCAGGAGTCTCTGTGGTGGAGGTGGTTTGCTGACTGCTCACAGAATCGCTGGGGCTCTCGGAGGCTTCACTGGAGTGCTCAGGAGCGACTGGAGAGGGAGTAGCCAAGAGCTGGAGGAGAATGGAAAGGCGTCCCTCCATCTGCTGGACTCGAAATTGGAGGTCGCTCACTCCCTCTCGTAGCTCAAAAACTAAATCCTGGAGTATAGCGTAGTGTTCACGCGGCAGAGAGGTAGAAAGCTCTGGTGAATTATGGCGGGGTTGGCTGTTGCGTGAAGGCGGAGGAGAGAGGGAGTGCTTGACACTGCGAGAAGGCCGAGCTGGAGTCCAGAGGGTGTCCACAATGGCCCAGTTGTCCCGACCTGGAACAGCAGAACCAGAGGGCGAGGAGGACGTGCTGGGGCACCGTGGGTGCCATGGAGAGCCCCGGCGGGGACGCAGACGAAGGCGAGGCATGGCGGGACTCGACTTCTGCAGAGGGTCTGCAGAGCCAAGAGAAATGACGAGAATTGCCCAAGAAACCATGAAAATCGCAGAGCTCTGGATGAAACCACACCACAGAACGAAAATTCCGAGAGGTTGCTGCATGATACGATACATGGAGTCGGTCGGAGGGGATGGAGTTATTGCTCCTGTCATCGGCTGTGAATGCGCATTAATACCCAGGGGTGACGGCTGCGTGGGGCACGAGCCGGGCACATGGCTCCGTGCCCCGCTGGCCACCCCCTTCCTCCGCCCTCTGCCAAGTGGCCCACGATGGCACCCCATCCGGGGGCTAAGGTATGCGGGCTTGGCCCAGTTAAGCTTTCTGCAGCTAGACGACATCCTTGCTCGGGTTTGAGCACAAGACCTGACCTTCGTTGCAAGAACGACTTTACCATCCATCCGCCTCCGCTGACCTTGATTGTATGTTTATATGTTGATGACATGATATATAATGGAAATATTGAGTTAACCAACTTTAAACATGCCATGCAATCTAAGTTTGAGATGACAAATCTTGGCATAATGAAATATTTTTTGGGGATTAAGGTTGAACAATAAACCAAAGACATTTTTTTCTATCAACAAAAGTATGCAGCAGACACCATCAAAATATTATGCATGGAAGAATGCAATCTAGCAGAAACTCCTATACCACTAGGCACAAAATTGAGCAAGAAAGATGAATGCCCTACAATGGATTCTACCTCGCACAAAAGTTTACTAGGCAGTTTGTTGTATCTTACAACAACTAGGCCCGATATTATGTATGCAACCATCTTTGTTTCCAGGTTCATGGAATCCCCCAAAGATTCTCACTGGAAGATGGAAAAAAGGATTTTGAGATATGTTGGAGGAACTCTCAATTTTGGCTTATGGTACACTCAGTCTGATGATAATCATCTCTATGGTTACATAGACAGTGATTTTGTAGGCAAGCTAGATGACTAGAAAAGCACCTCAAGACATGCTTTTCACCTAGGCACGAACCTGATTTCTTGGGCATCAAAGAAGCAACCCATTGTCTCAATATCTTCTGGAGAGGCAAAGTATGTTGCTGCTACCTCAACTTCATGTCAAGTTGTGTGGATGAGAAGACTATTGAATGATATGTCACATACAAAAAAGGATCCAACTCCTATCTTCTGTGACAACACTTCAACAATTGCTTTATCCAAAAACCATGTGTTTCACAAGAAAAACAAGCACATTGACACTCACTTTCACTTCATACACGAGCTAGTCAATATTGGTGACATTGCACTTCAATTCTGTGGCTCAGGAGATCATCTCGCAGACATTTTTACAAAGCCACTAGGAAAAACCGTTTTCAATTTTCAGAGACAACACTTGGGCATTATCAATGCTGATGTTTGTAACTGTTGAGTTTAAGAGGGAGTGTTAGTTTTAACTGTAACCTCAAAAGTATGTGATTGTACACTGCCAGTTGTACAAGTTCGTTAGGATTTCTTGTTTTGTTTCTTGATCTTCTTGATTTGCTCGAGCTTATTTACCTCATCTCTTTTCCCTTAGTGAAAGGTTCTTTGCTTATTCTTGTTTCCAATCTCGTCTTCTCTGCATTATCTTCTTTGTTTCTCATTTTTTCAAGTATTGAGACATCAATGATGAAGTTTTGGACAACACAGTATTTGTAACTGCAGCGCACTGAGAAATTCTGCATGCTCTAGATATGAGACAACAAACCTATATAAGGTAATCATTCGGTTGCCAAGGGTCCCAACAAACCAAGAACAATACTATTCTTCCAACTTGATCTCCCTCTACATTGTGGACTTTGAGTTCTACATTGTGGACTTTGAGTTTGTGCATCTGCTGGGAATACAAGGACTGCTTCATGAAGGGCTTGTTGTAGAGGATCTGAGAGAAGGAAATCCTCACCTACACCTAGCCACAGGTCCAAGCCTAATCTCACCTTCTTTCCATTACCTATTTTCCAAATGGTCTACAATCATACAAGAGGGAGGGTCGCTCTGAAATATTTCCAAATGATCGATCCTCCAGGTGGCTTGATCGGAGACCTGAACCAATCCTTGATAGACATACCATTTAAATACTTAGACTTCAATATTATTTCCCATAGAGAAAAATTATGAAGGAGACCCGCATACCCTTGGCTGCCCCACACACACATATGATAAATTACTATGAAAAACAATGAACTAAGGAAAACAAACTAATATATATATATATATATATATATATATATATA
>JASDQU010109112.1:66716-78195 GCA_032191745.1 Picea mariana
AAACCTCATGAAACTTCATATCACTTCATATTCAAGAAACTTTCCATTTGAACTGCCCCGTGAACTATTTACAAACTTTTTTTTAACTATTGTCATCAAAATTATTAAAAATAAAAATAATTACATTTTTAACTATCATCACAATTATTAAAAATAAAACAAATACAATATGTAAGTGTAAATGGGTAGAAGTAATTATACCTTTATCACAAACCATGAATAATATGTTTACAAACCATACAAATAATTATGGTATGTGAGCGGGTAAAAGTAATTATACCTTTAGTGACAAACCATCAAGAATATATTCATAAACTTTTTTTAAACTATGAGAAGAATTATTTAGTGACAAACCATCAAGAACATATTCATATTTTTTTTTTTAAATTATGAGAAGAATTATCAAAACCAACATGGAGATTCATTTGATTTCAAGAACGGTTGGTTGCAGGTTGTTATGTTAGAGATATTAAAAAAATCTATATCATAAGTAATATATAAGTAATATATGAGATTATTAGTAATTTATTAATTTAGTGATTATATTATAAGTGATATAAGATTATTTGTAATTTATTAATTTATTAATATTTTATTATTTGTAATTTATTAATATTTTTTTATTAAATTGTGATTATTATTTTTGGTAGTGGTAAATAAATTATAAAAATAAAAAATTTAATAATTTTCTTTAAATTTTATGTTTTGAAAATTTTAATTTATTTTAATATTTAATAAATTTTTAAAATTAAAATAATTTCTAATTAATCAAATGTAATTAACTAAATTATTTAAATATATTATTTTATTATTAAATAATAAATACTATATATTTTGTTAACCCAAACATAAAATAATATATAAATGATAATGATTCACCGTGACTTATTAACCCAAGCCTAAGAAATCACTCTCCTAAAATCATATTTAGAAAGATAAAGGCTTCATATGAGACATAAATGAAAAATTAATTATTAAGATGAAGGAAGTGATTTAATATGGATTTTGGTGGAAGGTTCACAATTATAAGAAATCACTCTCTTAAAATCATACTTAGAAAGATAGAGGCTTCATATGAGACAAATGAAAAATTAATTGTTAAGACGAAGGAAGTGATTTAATATGGATTTTGGTGGAAGGTTCACAATTATATTTGAAAATATATTATCTTTTCATGTCAAGTGATTATTAAGGAAGTGATTTAATATGGATTTTGGTGGAAAGTTTACAATTATATTTAAAAATATATTATCTTTTTCATGTGAAAAGTACATTCCACTCTGATGAGTGGTAATTTTATGGTATATTATCTTTTCATGTTATAGGTACATTCCAAAATTTTACACTCTTATCTCATGGCATTAACCATATCTTATACTAAGATTTTTTTTATTATGAATATTTAGTTCAAATTTGATATAAGCATTTTTTTCAAGTTATTGTTTGAATTTTCAAAGAATTTAGTAACATATCAATAATCAATATTGACAAAGGGATAAGGTGTTTAAAATTATATAAGGTGTTTAAAATTATAAAGAAGAGGGCGTTTAAAGTTAGATATCAATAAAATTTGTATATATTCTTTTTCTTCAAAGTTTGTTGTATTCAATATTATAAAGTTATACATATTCTCTTAGTGTGTCATTATATTATGTTTATAGATTTTGATGAAATATTTTATTATAAATAAAATATAAAATTATTTTATAAATGAAATATAAAAAACTATCTTGTAAACAAATTTATAATGAATTTTATTTTTTTCATTATATTATTAATTATTTGATTAAATATTTTTTATAAATAAAATATTTAATTCAGAGATGATGATTAAATATTTATTACAAATAAAATATTTAATTAAGAGATGAAAGATTGTAATGAATATTTATTATAATTAAATAAAAAATTATAAAAATTTTGATTAAATATTTTATTATAAATAGAATAATTAAGAGAGGAAAGACTCTTTTGGAGAAAGATTTTGTAATGAATATTCACTGTAATTAAATAAATAAAGAGTTATAGGATTTTAGTTTTATAGCTTTTAAAAATAATTTACCATTGAAACTAGACTATATATAAATATTTATATATTTTAAAGAAAAAATAAAAAATAAAAAAATAATAATATTATAAAAAGATGAATTTTAAAAATATTTATTGAAAAAAGAGTTTTTTAAATTTATATGATATATTGATTTTTTTATTTAGAATGATATATTGAGAAAAGATTATTAAATTTAATTAGTTTAATTAGTTTTGAAGTGTTTTGTTTTGTAGATTTGAAGTAACTGAAGGTATCTTCATCATGGGTGTGCAACTATGAAAACTGAACGATCATCCCAAATCGAAAGAAGTAGCTTTCGTCTGCATCTCTTCAGTAATTCTCCAAGGGTCTGTCTATGCCCTATGTGTCAGTCCTGAACTAGCCTTACTGTTGTGTGAAATGAGCAGCCCACGAAAACAAATTCAATTGGAGAATGCAAAAGTGGGGAATTGATAAAAATTAATACCATTCCTTTGGAGGGTTATTATAACCTCGGTGGATGTTCTTATATTATTACTTAAGAATTTGTGTTTGCTAGAACATCCAACAAGTAATGAATACATTCATACAGAGGAAAAATGAATATGAAAAGTGGGCGTTCAAACCAACCTAACACTCTATTTTTATTACAAAGGGAGAAGTGTGTAAGTGTATAACTAGTATCACATCGAATATATTTTTACGAGCTTCTGCTCAAGTTTACTTAATAACCCGTGCAAAACACAATAGACATATTTCCTTAGTTACCCTGCAAACCATGCTGCCCTTGCCTTAATCTGTGCAACCTGCAACACCCAAATTCACCTTCCAAGTTTGCTCGTCTGTTAGCTTGTACAAGAAAAGATTTCCCTCTTCTGCACTTTGGTGCAAACTCCACAAGGTGGCACAAGTAACCCACCAGGCTTGACTTGGCCCCTTGGGAGGAGTTCACCCTCTCTACCTCAGACTTGCCTCAAATGCCTCATTCATGTGATTGTGAAGTATGATCATCTCTTCCAATATACCTTCGTTTTGGTCTTCTCCTTGACATATATAGGTGCTCATCCTTGTGAATTGACATATCCCTTACTTTAGAGAGACCCGTCATTTGGAAACGTGTTCACGTAACACTTGGCCGACCTTCGTTTAAGGTGCGTGTGTCCCTTAGGTGAGTCGACCGACTCACCTAAGCACACACTCCTCTCCTCTAGTCTATTTGTTCATTTTGTTTGGGTGCCCAAGTCATGCCCACAACTGACCGTCAACCAATCGATTGTCAATTGATGGCCAAACATATGTTGCATGGCACCGTTGTCAAGCTCCCTTTGGCACGTTGGGTGCCCAAGGTGACCGAGCTCTCTCACTACAAGTATTCCTTTGTTCATTGGTTGTATCGGGCGCCTTGTTCACCGAACCGTTCAATCGATGCCCCTTTCATTCCATCCAATCCATCATTTTGGTGAGGCACTTGTTTCTTCCTTTGGTGAAGCACCCATCACTTTCCCACTTATTTCATCAAGACGGTCCACCTAACTGATGTTGTAAGCCATCTTTGGGTGGAGTTGTTCTTTGCATGACGTGCACCCAAGGAACCCCAACTCTCCCCTATATGAAAAATTATGTCTCCTCATTCTCACTAACAGTCGATGTGTTTGTCTCATTCTATGGTGGAAGTGTGTGCACTTGTGCGTGGCAGCCCAGTCTTACAATTATGTTATTAAACTAGATATTAGAGATAAATAAAACACTAAAGGATAGGACAAGTGGAGGTCAAATGAAATAACACAAGCCTCAATGAAAGATTCTATGAAACAAAGCAAGGTGTTTAAGAAAAAAATTCCCATAGGAATATGGTAAACTCACTGTTAATGTAAAAAAATTAATAATAAGCAATTGGTAATTGGTAATAATCCATTTAAGGGGATTAATTCAAAGAAGGTGGGATGGAAAATGGAGATAGAATGATAGAATAATAGTTGGTTGGTTACCACACCTTATCTTCAAAGATGAGGGGCATGTGATATTTGTAAGGGTGTAGTTTAAACTTTCTATGTTTTTTTTTTTTTTTTTTTTGGTCACTATCATGTGAATATCCCGAATCAATTATGGACAAAATCTCAATTTTATATTGTTTAAATTGAGTTTTTGAATGCATAAATGGATTCGACACCCTCAAAACCTTTAGGTCATCCCCAATATGTAATCTTCATCACTAAAATCTGCAATTCTGTCTATCCTTCTAAATTTCTAACCAAATTTTCAATAAAAATCATAAAAAAATGAATTGGAAAAAACATAAAATAACGTGTAAAATCCAAATACAACTAGTTTGGTTTTTATAGTGAAAATATATACATACATATAGCCCAATGGTGTGCTACTAATTTGCATTTAGTTTCCTTCCCTTTTCCTTTCTCGTTTAAATCTTGTTGATCCACTCAAGCATAAACCTGATTAATTATTCATATTATGATAGTCACTTGGCTTATCCTTATAGCATTCTAAGGGTGATTCCTAGTGCTAAAAGAACGACTACAACAAAAGGGTTTGGTTTCCTTTTATTATAATCTAAGCATTTCATCTCATTTTCCTTATCTCCTCTTAACAAAAACTCATTAAATTTTTCAAAATGATGACATTGAATTGTTTAGATCATAACCTGACACCTTTTAGTCATGTTGTTTTTTGTGCGCTACAAGAATGACATCCTTCTTGCAACAAACCTTTTTTATCCCTTAGATATTGGGAAAAGATTGTTAATTGGAAATGTAAACCAAAACATCTCTAATGAGACCATTTAAAACGATGCAATTCATCTTTATCATACCTCAAAGAAACAATGAAATTATAATTAAAGGATAAGCAATGAAACTAAAGGTGAATCAACCCACATAAGGTATAAACCATATCAAGAAAAATTAACTTGAGAAAGGTTTTTGGATAGAATAGGTTGGGCTTTGAGGTGACAAAGAAGTCATGTAGGTTTTAACACTAACATGAGGCATGGCAAGGTAAGGTCTAGATTCAAGTCTTTTCATTTTTTGCAATGTCTAGGTCTTTCCATTTCTAGGCCTTGCCATGTCTATGTCTTACCATATATAGGAGTGTGAGAGGGAGAGAGAGGGAGATAGAGAGGGGGGTTAGAGAGAGAGAGAGAGGGGGGGGGGATGGAAAATAATAAATAAGATATAGGAGAACATAAGGGCTCTTAGGAACTTGCGTGCATTACTGGAGAACGTGTGTGTTCTTTTGAATTAAAAATGTTTTGGGTAGTATTTACAAATTTATCATACATGTTTGCTGACTTGGTTTCCTCGGATTTAGGCTTGGGATGACAAACCTAGTGGTTTGGTTTGCAAATTGATAAAAACCTGCATTTTTGTTAATACCTCTCTATATCTCTGTTTTTTATGTTATTTTTATATAGGCTACAAAATTCAATTGTTGAAAAAACTACAAACATAGATAGAGTTGTCTATGAAGATTTCAAATATATGTTTTTTTTTTATTAAAATTGTTTACTATTTTTAATCTATTTTTGTCTTCGCATATATCAAAATCCTAGAATACATACCTCTCTTATTTCTACTATAACACTTTGTCGGATTAACCATTTATAAAATGAGTTATATGTCGCTCTAGAGGAGACCGATATCTACGATCTAAAAAAAAAAAATCTTTATGTTAAGATCTTGTTAGCCTGCACTAACAAAAGACATTGTAATTTCAAGGATATTTTGAATTTTATAATTAAATTTTTTTTTATAAAATTAATATTATAAATTTCAAAAAAATACATCGCACTAGAACAATGGATTCTCTACAATTATAAAATCTTTTGGAATCAAATTCCATCATAAAGGTACTCGAAACTTGCACGACCAAATACATATACCTTATATTTTGCTGGAAAAATAACATACCACTATTAGAAAAAATCAAATTTCACATAGTTATTCATGATTTATATGAATAAGAGTTCTATATTTGGAAAGCTAAATCAATTTCCTACGTTTCATAATTTTACACCATTTTCAAATTCTTTGTAAAATTACCTTGAACAATCCCTCCAGGTTAACATATTTTTTTTCGATGTTTTCATTTCCACTAACGTGTCATGAGAAACCATGATTAGCTTGCACTCACACTAGAGTAAAGAGGATCATTGTAGTTTTTCACATTTTGGGTATAACACAATACATACTATCTATAAGCACACTTAATAATGTAGGTGTGTGGGTTGTTTTATCTGACAAAGGGTGTAATATGGTTTGAGGAGATATGGTGTTCACTAAGGGTGTTCCTATGGGAACTTTGTTCCATCTTGATGCATGCACTATTCAATGTAATAATTCTTCATTTTTTTCAATGGAGAGATCTATATGATATACTGTTGGATTACTGAGAGGGGGGGTGAATCAGTAATAGATAAATTTAATCATTTTTAACCATATAATCCAAGTGTTATATCAATGAAGCATTATCATACAATAACTCCAGAGTAAATAAGAAATGAAAAGATGAACAAACATACACATACACAATACACCATTGTTTTACATGGAAACCCAAATCGGGAGAAAACCACAGAATGATTTTTCTTATATGTCTTGAAGAATTACATTCATTGGAAGCACCAACTTCCTTTGTTTTCTAGCTGCAACTGGAAGGAGGCTCCAACCCCCTAGTTTCTCAGGCTACAACCTGAGGGAAGCTCCAACTCCCCAATTCTTTGGCTATAACTAGAAGGAGGCTACAACCCCCTATGTTCNCCCCCTAGTTTCTCAGGCTACAACCTGAGGGAAGCTCCAACTCCCCAATTCTTTGGCTACAACTAGAAGGAGGCTACAACCCCCTATGTTCTCCGACTACAACGACCTGTCCTTGCCCCATCTTGCCACCCTGAAGTAGAAGTATAATGATGGAGCCACTATCAACCTGTCACTGTGAGATATACTTCTGTAAACCTCTACCAATAAATCTGAACCATGCATCAACCTGTACCTCAACCTGTAATCAACCTCTACCATAAACAAGTGCATCAACCATGCACCAACCTGTACCAAATAACATGTAATCAAGCTGTACCATAAACAAGTGCATCCAACCATGTACCAAGTATGTACTAATCATGTTTCAACTACTCATCAACTATGAATCATCAGTATGTACCAACATCATCAACTATACACCTCATGTATGTGCCAACTCATCAACTACTTGTCTCAACCATGTACTCAACATGTACCTCAACCAAAAGCCCTCATCAATTTCATCATCAAAATATGATTTTTAGCTCTGTAATAGACCTGGTGTATATGATCACTTTCCTGCAAACCTTCCTCAACTTCAACAACAAGAGACTAGCATTTTCATCAAACTTTTCTTTAGTCTCACATGTCTAGTTTTGGATTAGTCAACAACCCTAACTTGAAGTAATCATAACTTTTTACCTGTAATGTATAAAGATATGAAACTGATACACAGTGTTCTTTAGTGTGTTTTATGCAATTCATAGAGGTTTCACTACTTGGAACCTCTCATAAAAGGATTTATAGTAAAAATGGCATACCTTGCTAAATTCTGGCTTATTCTAGAGAGCGACCTTGTAGAGAGTCCCCCGCATGGAATATTTGTTGAATTGATATGAAACTATTACATATCATACTAAAGACTGTACCCTAACCAACACATTTTGTTTCACTAAATTTGGATCTGTTATGAAGACATTATGACGTTTTTACCCGAAACACATGTTTTTGACTAGTTTCAGGACTAGCCACAAACCCTATTTTCCACGGAGTGTAACTCCACAAATACAATGACCCACAAGATGAATTTTTTACCACAATACTTGGATATTTTTTCTCAATGGCATAGCAATTTCACAATCTAAATCATTATAGAAAAACATTTATACCTAAAATGGTGAGATGACCTGTAAATAACATACCTTAGAAAGCACCATCAAAAGAATTTATCCTTCCTTGCATTTCGGCCTTCTTTTCATCACCTTCCCTCAGAATTTCGTCTTAGATATCCTTGGTTACCTCAGACACCTATAGATATTCAATATTCTCAAGTCTGATTAAAATGAGAGAGCCTTGCCTCTTATTTATACTCTCCAAGTAGCTTCCTTAAAAACGTCTTCTAGGTCACTTGGCCCCACTTTCCTTATTTTAGGGNTTATCCATTAAATTTATTATTGAAATAATTTATTTTGTATTCACTTTGAATTATAATACACTCATTACTTCACTTTATTATTTACCTTTTAAAAATCTCTTAAACCAGTTTGACTACTTTGACCTTTTGGGGCTTCTAGATGACATATGAGGGTCCTCCAACTTCGTAAGGCCATAACTCTCAAACCGTGAGGAGTTATGTGACGTTCCACATACCACCAGAAATGGAATGACATGTACGATTAATATAGAATAGTATTATATGAAAATATATCATAACTCATACCTTTATCCATGAAACAAACTTGGGTCCATTACCCAAACCCGGGGTCTCCAACTTCTCATGGCCATAACTCTCTAACCGTGAGGAGTTATGTGACGTTCCACATACCATTGGAAATGGAATGACAAGAAATATCCATATAGGATATCATTATTCCACAATTAATCATGGGTTCTCTTTGTAACACCTTGTTTCCCACAATTTTTAATTAATTATAGAATAGGAATTACCATGCTAATGCATGAGGAAAATGTAAATGTATTATTGTTTGAGTTGACAATAATTGACTGTGGGGGTGAATCCTTGAAATTACTGGCCATGATATCACTAGAGTAAGAATGTGAAAACTATAAGAGAGGGTTCATATATCAAATAACCCCAAATCTCCCTTGATAAGGATGACAAACCTCCTTCGAATCCCAAGGAAAGAAATTCAGTCAATTAAGAAAGGACCGGTGGTTGAATCACCAACCACCCCCATGAATGGAAACATGGGCTGTCAGTTTGAAGTACCATATGGACTTGTAGACCTGAGCTTCCTTATGACATAAGGCACAGGATAGGTCGACAAAACCTCCCAAGGTAAGAGGGACACACACACGGGAGAGGAGACACAGGAAGAGACGGGGAGAAGAAGAGCGTAATCTTGCAGGGGAGATGTGCAGAGATCTCCAACGAGTCGTGAGATGAAGTTCGCGAGATTGATGCTGAGGGGAATCTAAGAAACCTCGCCGAGACCATCACCGAGAGAGAAATCTCTGAGTTACAGAGAACATGATCCAAGCAGAAGCAAAAACAGAGAGAGAACCCTCAAGAACTGTGGGAATTCCCTGGTGATATCATGGCTTGGCACGGGGGTGGCTAGAGTTCTAAGATTGAATGCCTCTGAGCCTATGGTTGGGTGGAAGGACAAACACCCATAGTCAGTTGGTTGGTGACAACTTGTAATAGATAAGTGATTTCTTACCGTGTGTAATTTATCTATAACTGTGTATGAATTGGCTATACTGTGTATGTTGCAGAAATCAGGCATATTTCTTAATGAATATACTATATCCCCCTTATTTCTTCTTGATTGTATAATTAGGCCAATAAGAGAGCATATGGTTAGGATAGGTTTTATACCCGTAAATACTTGTGTCCTATGGTGGCATAAGCCCAAGTCACGAACTGTGCGTTCGTCGACCATGGACACAGTTTCATGTACACATGTAAACCTTCCTAATACTTTTGAGTCCCTTGGAGGACGAATCCTGTTAAGCTCAGGAGAGGTAGTGAAGATATGCACAAGTTATCTGCAAGGAAAACTGAACCCTGAACCCCTTGATGAAGGAGCACAATAGTTGTGTTGAAGACTCTTCTAAGAGTCAAGTCCAGGAGAAAGAGCGCAAAGCTCTCAAGTCCTTCATAGCTGACGAAGCTCAAGAAGGATAGTGAGTTTCAAATACCGAAAGAGAGTACCCTTTCATTTGCTAGATGAACAGATGAGATCCTTTCGGAGGATCTGATGTCTGTCACGACCATTAGATTGGAGGAAGGAATGTAGGCGTTAATGCCTCAACCCCTTTCAACCTTTGCAAGTAGCGAAGGAATCGGGACCATAGATCCCAAGATCCATGGGAGTTACTTGGACCGTCCATGAGAGGGACACGTGGATGCCAGTCGGCATTTCGGCACCCAGGAAACCAAAGGGAAAGACCCCTTGTCTTCGCAAGTCGCAAAATCCCAGTATACGAAATCCCGAATTGGTTTAGAGTGAATAAGTTTGAGAAAGCTGAGATTTGATCATGACCGTTAATCATCCCAAAAATATCATAATGGTTGATCGTGGCTAAAGGTCATAGTCGTCCATCGGAGGGACACGTAGCTGCCAATCGGCGTTTCGGCACCTGGGAAACCAAAGGGCAAGACCTCTCGTCTTCGCAAGTCACGAAATCCCGGTACCCGGAACCCCAACGTGCTTTGTGGTAGAAAGGGGGAGTCCCAAAAGGATCTGGACCGTCCATCGGAGGAGACACATGGTGAGTGGTCAGAGTTCGAGGAAAGCTCTGAAATCCCGTGAGCCATTGGATCTCGTACAAGGACTCGCGTATCGGGTTTCGGGGTTTGAAGAGTTGAAAGACTTGACTCTCTTGCATTTCGAACTCCTTTTTACCGGAATCCTGATATAGCCATGACCATCAGATCAGGGGAAGATTCACAGCCGTCGATCTTAGCAAAGGTAAGATTTCAGGTTTCGGGGTTTGAAGAGTCGAAAGACTTGACTCTCCTGCATCGCTGAGTCGCAAAATTTGAAAGGCGCCTCTTGGCTTGGGCCGTGGTCATAACCAATGATCACATGGAGGTGGATAAGGGGAAAGCTAGCCTATGCTAGGCCCCCATAGGAATTCGGGGATTCTGTCCCTTGAAGAAAAGAGGCGGAAATTTTAGTTTCTTGTAGTGGGTATGTGACACTCTTACTCTGCAAAGCGTCTTCCGGTGAGGGATTTCACCATAAGGGGACCACTTTGGAGTTCATCCATCTTTGCTTCTTATCAACCATGACAAGACAATAATGAGTCATATTTACATCAAACAATATGTGTTCCATTACCCAAACCTTTGTGCTGTGGGGCTTTCTTCAAGGGTTGACATCAATGATAACCAAACTTAATCAACAATCTCCCCCTTTGGAATTGATGGCAACACTATGATGCAATACTGAAATCATATCACTCATGCTTCCCCTGGAACCATGCCTCTATCCTTTGTATCTGATAAATTTGCCTCTGTCCTTTGCATATGATGAATATGCTCCCCCTGCAACCATGCCTCTATCCTCTGCATCTGATAAATCTCTCCCCCTTTGTCATCAATGGAAAATGTATCTTTCCATCTGGGGCTGCTCCCCCTGACTGAACTGTCCTCTTATGGTGCTTCCTCATGTACATCTAAGACATATAAGATAAGCATTCAAAAAACATTCATTTTGGAGTAGAAATA
>JASDQU010109112.1:88066-101382 GCA_032191745.1 Picea mariana
TCCCCTCTCCATTTTTCTTGCGCGACGTGCCCTTCTGGATGCACCAGGTGCTCCAAGGGTGCCACTCTCCTCTTGACTGGCTTGGTAGACATCAAAAAACCCCTGGAGTTGATACTCTGATAGGTGCACTTGTGGGAGACTAAGGGCCTCTAAGGAATAATCCCCCCACCTTATTGTGCGCCCCTTAGAATCATCATGAGTGACATCGTGGGTCCTCTCGAACTAGGTAAACATTAACCTACAGTTTGAGCCATGATGGGAGTGCTAGTAGGCAGTGGCAGGGCTGCTGTCCACACATCTCCTTTAACTTCTCTGGTAGTCGTGCGTGACCCCTTTACTCCACATGTGAGTTTGGTCGGCAAGCTATCGTCAGCCTACATCATCAACGAATCATGTCAGAATATATCCATATCATATCATCTAATCAGATGCACTAATATCACCTATAAAACAATCAAACCCCAATGGTACACTCCCTGACTCGATCCGGAGTCCAAGGGGTTCCATCGATGCCTATGCATCCTCGAGGTCCAAGATCCTGCACACTCAATAAAACCGAGTCAATAGAACCTGTCTATGTCAATGCAGTAAAACAACATGTCATCGACCCATAACACCTCATGATCAAAATCAATGTTTTAATAACATAAAATCCGGATCACTTGCGGGCAAGTGTCCTCAAAGAATAAGTTCTCTCAATGCGCAAGAGCGGGATGTTACATACACTCCTTATTGGTCTAAACTTCATTCCAAAGTTTCACAGTAATAATGTCGAAATAAAGTGTATCACAGTATCATAAGTCTATCTATCAAACAAAAATGGAAACTGCTCGCGCATATCATATGCGTCCTCCCAGGTCGCCGAGTGCGGACTATAGCTGTCCCACTGGAACTTGACCTGCTCTATCATTCGATGGCGTAGCTTTCGAGTGCGATGATCCAAGATGAGGATCGACTCAGCCATGAGCACCCCCTCATCTGATACCTGCAAGTAACTCATGTCAATAACATGTGTAGGATCACTAATATAATGTCTCAAAACAGATACATGAAAAACATCGTGCATATGCCTCAAAGAATCAGGCAAGGCTAGTCGATAGGCTACGTGCCCCTTTCTCTCCATGATCTCGAAAGGTCCCACGAACCTAGGAGAGAGTTTAGCTCCCTTTCAAAACTTGATCGAACTCTTATGCGGTTTAACCCGCAAGAAGACTCGATCGCCGACCTCGTAACTACGGTTGACACAGTGTGCATCGACATAACTCTTCTGTCGATCTTGTGCCTCTTTAATCTTTTGTCTTATTGTTTGAATTTTCTCTTCCATTTCTTGGATTGCTTCTGTTCCCACCAAGAACCTATCCTCAAGTTGATCCCAAATCAAAGGCGTCTGACACAGTCACCCGTAAAGAAACTCGAAAGATGCCATCTTAATGGTTCTTTGGTAACTTTTGTTATAAGCGAATTCCACCAGTGGAAAGAATTCTTGCCAACGCTTTTGTTGGTCCATCACGTACATGTGCAACATGTCCTCCAAGGTCTAGTTTGTTCATTTGGTATGCCCATCCGTCTCTGAGTGATACACCGTATTGAAGTTAAGTTGGGTTCCCAAGGCCTCTTGTAAACTCGTCCAAAATCGTCCAGTAAACACCGATCCACGATCAAACATAATCCTCTTAGGCACGCCATGCAGCCTCACAATCTCACTGATGAAAACTCTAGCTATGTTGAGTGCCTAATAAGTCATACACACAAGAATAAAGTGAGCACTCTTTTTCAGAGTGTCTACTACTACTAAAATCGAGTCGTGTATCCTTGCCTTCAGTGGCAATCCCACAATAAAATCCATTGAAATAACCTCCCATTTTGATTCTGAAATAGCGTGTGGCTGTAGTAATCCTGCTAGGTGTCTGTTCAACCTTTACCTACTGATATTCTAGACATCTGGCCACATAGTTGACTATGTCTACCTTCATTCCCTTTGTTACATATGATTTTGGTCATCTTGATGGTGTATTGAAGATGGTGTACTCAGACTCCTGACAAGAACTTTCTCCTGAGAAAAGTGGCACTCATCCTCTTCCAGAAAACATATTTTCAAAGAGAGTTCGCAGGCTGCTTATAGCCTAGGGTGTGAGAATGACCCATTCTCGCAGGCCACCTTCAACTAGGGTGTGAACTTCTCACACTGTGCTCTATATACAGGGTGCGAACTTGATGTCAAGCTTGGAAAAAAGATGAAGTATCGATGGTTCTAGAAGGGAATCTTCTAGAAAATGGATTGGCATTCGAATGGTTATCATTTTACTAGTTTCCCTGATTTGGTGAGATCATTCTAATCCATGTAACCATCTCATCCTTTCCTATATATTGATAGGATTCTCATGGAAAAGGTCAAGCAAGATTAATTGAAGAATTGGTGAAGGAATTGTGTGAAGAACCCAGCTTGAGCAGAAGTTTGGAGACTCTAGTAGGTCTATCAAGAAGAATTGGATCTTCTTCATGCAATGATAGAGCTAGTGTGTGTGTTGAAACCAAGAGTCACCGAAAGGAATCTTGTGACATCAAGGCAATCAGGTTGTATCTTCTACTTTCGATTAATATGATACATCGACATGTCCCTTTCGCATAAAGTCATTCTTACTTTATTGTGTAACTCCTTGATCATACACATAAGTTGACGATTGAATACATTTTTCTATCTTCACTTTGGTTGGTTTGTGTTGTCTTGGTCTTGACCGCACAAGAGTGCTGGAGCGAAACAGGAGCAACAGAGACCTTAGGAAGCGATACAAAGGTATGTCACTTGTTCCTCCTTACTAGCTAATTCAATGGTCATAACTTAGGGAAAGAGTCATGTCCTGTCCTATTTTGTTCTAGATCTAGGTGGATCTAGGGAGATTTGTTAGTGTCTGCACCTACCGATTAGTCCGATAACAAAATTGGCGACTCCACTGGGGATGCAACCCATTTTTTTGTGGTTTTTGGTGTTTTTCCTTGGCCATTTTCTCTTTCCTTGCCTTTCTTCATTTCTATCAATCTCTGAGTCTTCAGGACACCTTGATAGACTCTCTGGGTCCAGAAGTCCCTTCAAATTTTTTGTCTTTTTCCAAAATTTTGCCTAGTTTCAGGCCTTCTTTCACTGAATCCCACAGTAGCCTACGAGAACACCTTGATTTCACACTTTGCTTTTAAGTCCAGTGCGTGGTTCTCACACCCTTCTCAAAGGTAGCCTTCAAGAATGATCCATTCTCACACTGTGTGTTACTGATAGCCTGCGAACCCTCTTTTAATTTTTTTGGATTTAAGTTTTTTGCATGCTCAGATGCCCAGATCAGTATAGGTGTCTAAAAAGAACTTCATGGAATACTGGTTGATGTTTTCTTGACTTCGGATTTTGTGCATGATCAGTCTTCAGAAATCAAAGGCTCTTCCTGTCCATATTTTTCTCAACTCTCATCTCTTGACTTTTCTTAGCAAGGATATACTCTCTGATCCTGGAATCTGAGTACTTGTTTGGTTAGGAGCCGGTGATCGTTTTGAAAGTTGGGATCCTTTTTCTTTCTCATTTGCTCGTTATTTGGAAGACCATTGTTCTTATGCAATTGAAAAGACTAGTTTTGCCTGCTTGTCGTTTTTGTCTCCATTGAAATATTGGTTTGGGTTTTGTTGATTGCTTTTTCATTAGTTATTGGTTTTCCTTACTTTCACCACCATGGTGTAGATCCTTTTTGAAAAGTAAAAAACATTTTTCTTTTAAAATCATTTTCATTTTGAAAATATTAAAAATCAATTGTTGAAATTGTTGAAAAAGAACAAATAGAGAATTGTCATTATTGCGTGATTCGTTGAGATTGTATTTTAAAGAAGATTGTGTATCGTAGTTCAAGATTGTTCTGGAACACTTCTCTTTCCCTCCCGTACATAGGATTCATCGAACAAAAAATGATATATTTCATTCCTATCTATGCATTGTTGGGTCAGAGTCTCACGCAACATCGGTTTCACCTCCGTTTCCTTTGAGTAACAACAACCCTTAAAAATATTGCATAATTTTAAAATTTAACTAGTAACTCTTTTCTAGGACTCTATTACACCAACAATTAGCTAGGCTAGCGCTTTGGAATAGGTAGAGAGATACACTCTCCAAAGCACAAAACACACAATAGCATCTTGTGTTAAGGAGTGTAAAAACTTCTTGTACAACATTCCGTCCTGAGAATCCCTTCTCACACAAGGGTTAAACACGAGGTCGCATTGATATTGACAGAGTTACTCACCCTGCTTTGTTGATATCGGTGTAGAGATTGCACGTATTATGGGGATCACTTAGNTTTGGAATAGGTAGAGAGATACACTCTCCAAAGCACAAAACACACAATAGCATCTTGTGTTAAGGAGTGTAAAAACTTCTTGTACAACATTCCGTCCTGGGAATCCCTTCTCACACAAGGGTTAAACACGAGGTCGCATTGATATTGACAGAGTTACTCACCCTGCTTTGTTGATATCGGTGTAGAGATTGCACGTATTATGGGGATCACTTAGAGGTATACCCACAATGATGAGTGGAAGCCTCTCGAGTTGATTTCAGGCTAGATACCTTGCCCTTGCATGTGGATCAGACTATCGACTGTCCCCCTAGGATTTATTGTTGTTGGTGGTAACCTTAGGGCCTATCTTCTTAGGGTCTTACACAAGGTGACTGTGAAGGGGAAAGTCTTCACGGTACCTAGAATCGACATTGGACAAACTCACTCAAGCTCCTTGGAGGTTAGACCCACGATTATGTGTGGGAGCTTGCACCAGGGTGTAAGTCCGTTAAGCAGGTCATCAACGTAACTTTTCCACCCTAGCCCAGCCCCTTCTTGTCTCGTTGTTGCAACATTGGATTTCATCACCAACTAGTGACTTCAGAATTAGAAGGTCTTGATTCCTTGGTATTGTTTCCTAGATTTTGTTTACTAGCGTATGTTGTTTGTTCACCCAAGTTGACCTTAGGATTCTCTTCGCCAGTTTTTTAATTCGTTCACAATAGATCCTCCACGTCGTTCATGTAGAATGCAGGGTTTATCTCCAGAGCATCTGGAAGGTTCTCAACCCCTGCCTACAAGCTCACCAGAGGGATCTCCTCAACAGAGTGAAGTCCAAGACGTCACCACTCCACAAGTGGAAAGAACCGACTCTCTAGAACGTTTCCGAATTACCAATACTCGAGAGGACTTTCGGCTTCACCCCGATTCTAAGAGACAGATTATGAGAGTGAATTATTCTGGAGACTTATTTGTTGTGTCTTCTCGATCACCGAATGGACCCTTTCCAGGACCTGAGGGCCAAGATCCTTTTTGGTCTACTGGCGTTTTTAGACAGGACCTTTTTGGTGCAGTATTAGGCATTGAAATTACCATCTCACCTGCATTCCCCGAAACCTCTAACCCAGAGACAATACCTTTTACTACTTCTTATTATTTCCCTGGTATAGAAGCTCCACGAGATGACCACATCTTGACCGTCCCTATAGAAATGGCCCATTACACTGACACTACGAGTATTCACACCGGGATTACAATGGCTAGTCAAGCCCCCATCGGCACACCGCTCTCGCCCAGTGTCACCCCGACGCTTCCACCCGAATACCATGCGTTGAATGATTCTATTCCCACTCCTACGCAAACCCCATCTGGAACTCCTAGTGGTCCCTCTTCTTCTGGGCACTCTCCTCCCGGCTTCATTCCGACGCTTCCTCAACCCCCTTTCGGAGAACCTTTCTCGTCCTCTACCAGCAGCACTAATCCTAGTGGCACTATTCCGTCATTCACACCAAATTACCAGATTCCTGTTGGTGGACAATTTCACCAAGGAGGTTTGACTCAACCCCCCCTTGTAGGGCAAATTCCTATTGGAACAAAAATCCCAATTGGAACACAACCCCTGATTGGAGGACAACCCCCACCGACCCCACCTTATGGACAAAACATACCTCCATCCTTGGCCCAGTATTGGAACCATCTGATCCAACATATTCCTCAATCGACTGGGGGGCAACAGCTTCCAACTACATTCGTTATACCCCCTGGTATAGGCCAACCATATCTAGGTACGTCCAATCCTATTTGGGGCTCGAGTGCTCAAACTCACATCCTTGTTCAAGGATACAATCCCAGGAGCTACTTTCCTCCACAACCACCACCGAATATACCTGGGTCTTTACATTATATGTAGACTGCTTATGGTCCCACTGGTTTGCCGATGGGGCTCCCTCCCCAAAGCCACTAGTACCCACATGTGAATAGACAATTACCCTTCTTGGCCACTTTGGATCTCCTGGATCTGTCAAGGATTTTAAATGATCAAATTTGTCACTCTCCCCAATGGCCCGCTATACCAACCAAGCTACCATATGACATCCCTAAATTCGATGGAAAAGCAGGAGAGGACCCGAACAATCACGTCATGACTTTTCACCTCTGGTGTTCATCCAACTCCTTGATGGATGACTCTATTTGTTTATGTCTTTTTCAAAGAACTCTCACAGGTTCTGCTACGAAGTGGTATATAGAATTACCACGAGGTTTCTTCATCGACTTCAACACCCTAGCTATGGCTTTCCTCACCCACTACCAGTTATCGATCCATTATGAAATGGGGACCGATATTTTGAGTGCTTTCAAATAAACCAAAGCCACTCATATATCCGATCAAATTCATGAGTGGCGACGGAGACGACGTCTCATCAAACTCGAACTTCTTGATCAGTTGATGGCAGAGGTTCACAAAATCATTTTTGAATGACATCGCTCATGACATTTTCATGGGTGGAGTTGTCATAGAAGAATAGGCCATAAGTCATGCTTAATATCTTGGCCTCGTTTACTCACAAACGGGTACTCTTTATGACTTACTCCCTGATGCACCTCGTACTTCCACTTCCGCCACTTCAACTACTCCAGCTACCTCTCATGCATCCGACAGTGTGATTGGCACTTGCCACGCCCAACCACATTCCGTCTCAAGCACCACCCCCAAACCTGCTTCTTCTAATGTTCAAAATTCTCCATCTCCTACCCCTCCCACCGGCAAGACTTCTGAGGTAAATGCAGTCCAATCTACCCTAGCCGGTAAAAAAAAATCTTGAAAGGGAAAGGGTAAGAATAAGGAGGACAAAAATACTTCTCAAGAAGAGAGAACCAAAACTCCACCTATTGATGATAGGGATAAGCGCAAACCTTGATGCCCTTGTCTTATCTATGGTGATGATCACTACATGAAGGATTGTCCACGACGTGCCAAAGTTACTAAATTCCTTCAAGGGGCTCCGAAACCACCTACTCTGACCATTTTGTCCCAACCCTTCCCCTCTCAACAACAGGCCCAATTGGTCATTAATGATCAACCTTCCCCTTCTACTATGTCTTATGTATTGATGTGTACTGGCGATTGAAAGAAGAATGACATTGCACTCACCACTTGAGCCAAAGATTATTCTCCCTCTGACGAGAAGGTTGATGATCTACCTCCTTCATTGGTACAACCCTCTCCTGTGACTCCACCTACCAATGGTCCTCTTCATCTTGAACGAAACAGCCTTGACATAGTTCTTCGACCCCCTCCAAAGGGTGTCGTTCAGAAATCGGCTTTCAATCCTCATGCTCATGCTGCCCAGAACTACAACATTGTTGAAGATCTAGCCCAAGCACCTTCTGCGATGTCAGCCCTCGAAGTCCTTCAAAGTTGCCCCACACAACGGAAGGCACTGTTGAAAGCTGTAGGTGGAATCGACCCAATAGACATGAATCTAATAATTTTTGACTTGGAAGATCACATTCCAAGGTTACCCCCTCAACTCGCGTTCCAAATCCAAGTGTTTGTCTCTGACAAAAACATTTATAGAAGCATTATCGACGAGGGTGCCTCGATGTGTGTCATGTCTATTATTTGCTGGAAAGAAATCGACTCTCCCTCTTTGAATGAATCCCATAACACTCTCAAAGCCTTCAATGGCTCCGGTTTTAAGCCCTATGGTGTTCTTCCTTCGTTTCCAATCACGTTAGAAGGAAAAATGGTCCAAGTCGAAGTGGAAGTCTTCGACGCTCCTCTCGATTACAATCTTCTGCTTGGCCGTAGCTGGATCGATTCCATGCGCATAGTTGTGTTGACTCTTTTTTGTGTTGTACATTTCCCACATCAAGGAAAGGTCATCACCATCGACCAATTAGCCTTCTTTAACTCAGATACGTGTACTGGCAACATACCGTTCATCGCCAAAACCCCTCCATGTTACTAGAACGTCGATGTAGGTCTTCTTAAAGACTCTTCGTTAATGGGTACTTTCCCCATACCACCACCCGATGTTCCACACTCCTCTGTCGCTTCAATCAACATGATCTCCACCTCGATTCACAGAAACCTTGCATCTCACGATCCATGGGTGGTACCTGACCCTGACGATCATCTTCGTTACAGTGATGAAATTCCTTTAAGTCCGGTCGAATATGACTATTAGGTCATTCAATTGGCAACCCCTTCTACCCCCTCTCTTGGTGAGTTATCTCCAGATCCTTTCCGTGTCATTTTTCCCACAGACAAGATGATCATGTCTGTAATGGAAGACACCCCTTGGGATGATGGACATCACCATTCCATCCTCTTCCTGGAGCAACATACCATCGAGAACTACCAATGGATCTTGACCTCATCAACCGTTGTTGTCATTTCAACCGTTCCCTCGACATATCCATCAAACCTAGAATTGTCGAAAATGTGCATATCGGAGCTTCGTGTTCCCCTGACGAAATCGTCACCTACACGTCACTCTTCAAAGAGTTTCGTGACATCTTCACCTGCAGCTACAAAGAAATGTCAGGTATCAACCCCGACATTGTGATACATGAGATCAAGACATACCCAGATGCTAAACCCGTCCGACAATGCCTTCGTCCAGTTCACCCACGTAAAGTGGTTGCTATCAAACTTGAAGTCAAGAAACTTCTCAAAGGTGGCTTTATTTACCCGATGGCCCTCACTGACTGGGTTTCCAATCTTGTCCCGATTGAAAAGAAACAAGGCATGATTCATGTATGCGTTGATTATGGGGATATTAACAAAGCTTGCCCTAAAGACAACTTTCCTACCCCCTTCGTCGATCATATTTTCGATGATTGCGCCGGAAGTGAAATATTCTCTATGATGGATGGTTTCTCCGGATATAATCAAATCAATATTTTTCTCGAGGATCAACACAAGACTGTTTTGATTTGTCCTTGGGGCACTTTTGCCTATCGTAAACTCCCTTTCGGTCTCAAGAATGCTGGTGCAACTTTTCAACGTGCTATGTCTTATGCCTTCCATGATATCAAGCACATCGTGCAACCATATCTTGACGAATTACCTGCTCATTCCATGTGCTGAGTTGATCATCCAATCCACCTTGGAGCCATTTTCGTCCGCTGTTGGTTTTACCATATATGCTTGAATCCTCACAAGTGCATTTTCTATGTGGAATCCGACCGACTTCTAGGATTTATTATTTTGCATCAAGGGATCAGGGTAGATCCTTTAAAGGTCGAGGTGATCGTTAATCTCCCTCCTCCTTCTACACTTTGCCAGTTACAAAGTTTGCAAGGGAAAGAAAACTTTCTTCGTCGTTTCATCCCAAACTACGCTGAGATAACTCGTGGATTTATGTGACTCCTCAAAAAGGGGTCCGAGTTCATATGGAATACCATCACAAACAAATCCTTTAAATCTTTGAAACTGTTCCTGACACGTGCTCTGCTTCTCTTCCCCCCTGATTACAGTCATGATTATTTCCTCTACCTTGCAGCCTCGGATTACACCATCACTATGGTTCTCGTCCAAGAGGATGATCTTCATGATGAACATGTTATATATTACTTGAGTCGAAGTCTAATGCCTACCGAAACCAAGTATCTACATGTCGAAAAACTAGCCTTGGAATCCGTCCAAGTAGTTCAACGTTTCCAGCACTATATCCTCTCTCGTAAGACTACAGTGATTTCTAACTACAACCCTATGCAACACATTCTCACACGTCAATTGCTAGGGGGAAAATACTCCAAATGGATCGTTATACTCTAGGAGTTTGACTTGGAATTTGAATGAGCCAAGTCTAAGAAGTCCTTAGTGTTTTCCGAGTTGATATGCGACTTTCCCTACTCTGCAACGGAAAATGTAGCAGCGGATTCATTACCTGATGAATCCATTTTCCTCATTAGTTCCGATGATCTTTGGTATGGCGATATCATCATATATCTCCAAACCCAGAATTTCTAGCCTAATTTGTCTAGTACTAACCGACGTTGAATACGCTACCAAGCCCATCAATATATTATCCTTGGGGATAATCTTTATTGCCATTGGATTGACTCAGTTTTTTTACGCTGCCTCATGTTCGACGAAGCCGAGAAATCCTTAAATGACTGCCATTCTAGAGCCTATGGTGGTCATATGTCTGGGTATGCTACTGCCCAAAAGATCTTATGAGCAGTGTATTTTTGGCCTTCTTTATTTAACGATTGCAGAATCGCCGTCCAAAAATGCCACGCTTGCCAAACCTATAATCATAAGATACGGTCACACCTCGCTCCTCTTCACCCTGTGGTCTCCATTGGCCCCTTTGCGAAATGGGGCATCAATTTCATGACATGTCACCCCCACTCGGTCAAGGGGCATGGATACATTATCATAGCCGTAGATTATTTTATGAAATGGGCCGAGGCGATGTCGACATTTGAAAATACTGGAAAGACCACAACATTATTCATTTTCAATCACATCATAGCTCGTTTTGGTGTTCCTCAGGCTATCGTCACTGATCACGATAGCCACTTTAGAAACTTCATGATGTCCGAAATCACTGAAAAGTTGGGTCTTCGCCATGAAAACTCAACGCCCTATTACCCACAAGCCAACGGCCAAGTCGAAGCAATTAACAAAGTTCTCATAACTATGCTCCGACGAATGATAGGGATTCACAAAACAAGTTGGCACACAATGTTTTTTTCATCATTGTGGGCTTACAGAATATCCGTCAAGTCCGCTACTGGGTTTACACCTTTCCAGTTAGTCTATGGTTTCGAAGCCATTCTCCCGATCGAATGCGAGATACCCTTTTTAAAACTAGCTGTTGAACTCCTACCAAACACTACTGTTGAGGAAGAACATCTATTGTATCTTATGCTATTAGATGAAACTCGACGCGATGCTACCCTAGTCATAGAAGCCTAGAAGAAATGTGTCAAGGCCCAATACAACAAGCATGCCAAGCCTCGCATTTTCTCTGAAGGAGATCTGGTTCTCCCCTATGAACAAGATCGAGATATGCTAGGAGATGGAAAATTTGAAGCCATGTGGCGAGGTCCTTAGGTCATTAGACAAGTTTTGGAGAAAGGGGCTTACGATTTAGTAGATTACGATGGTATCCCTTTGAGTGAACCCATAAATGGGTTGTACTTGAAGAAGTACTATGCATAAGATCACCTGTGCAAGAGTACTTCTATTTTTATTGTATCATACTTCTTGTGTGTTACTGTAGTTTGCTTTTTCCGTTATCTGGTCTCTTCCCTTATGTGACGTTGTGTTTGATTTCCAGATGTTGGAGTCTTATCTACCCCACATTGGCTTCGTTGATGGCGCTAGCCATAGTACTCGGAACCTTGCTTCTACTACGTGGGCAATTTACGCCCCTACAAACGAACTTGTCACTCTACGAGGTGTGTGCCTCAGCCGTGCGACCAACAATATTGCAGAGTATAGCATCGTTATCGAATTATTGATTGATTCTATCTCACTCGGTATCCATCACGTGGTTGTGCGACTCGATTCGCAGCTCGTAGTACTACAGTTAAGTAATGTCTATGCTATTCAAAGTCCTACTTTGTTATGAGTGTATTTGTGAATTCGCCTCTTGGAACGTTATTTTGGTTATATTGAATATCAACATATTCCTATATGTCTAAATACATTAACTAATGCATTAGATAACTATGTATTAGACAAACATTTGGGTCATTTATAAATCAATCACATTAACTTTCACACAACACAAGATAAAATGGTAGAAGCCGTATGTATATATAACGATCAAAAATATTTTTACTAAAAAGTTCTGTCCGAGGACCAAAATTTCAAAATCTGAATCTCATAGTTTCTACAAAGTGACATCACGGATGATGTTCATGGTAACACACGACTGCCCTGGCAACCCTATGAAGCATTCGGCCAACGGACTCTAACAACCCTACTTTATGACGTTGATAACGTCGTAGAACCTCTCCAAGAGGCATGTCTGGAATTTCTGCTGTCAAACCCTCCAGGTTTTGTTCCACCACTTCATAATCTTCAGCGTCCCATCGTGGCACTACAACCACCTCTCCTCATCGCTGAATAGGAGAAGTACCAGGTGGTCGATAAGGCCCCACGTCTGCATCTTTAAAAAAGAAGTTTTGTAATTAGACCGTGGCGAATATAAAAACATTTGCATATAATAAAATTCACAAAAACATTGAAAAAGTAAAAATGTGTACTTCTTACCAAGATCCCCCCACTGAGCGCCCTCGGGTAGAGCCAAGTCCAGATCTCCTCAAAATTCCAACCTGGCATAGGCATAATCATCGACCATCAACATCTGTGGTCACAACCAGTTGAAGAAGGCATCATTGTATTTGATGATAGGTCCAGCTACATGCCGGGCCATGATGTTACAACACCTCAATATTCTCGGATCCTCTGGAGCTGGTAAACCCCACTCAACTTGCAACCTCAGCAAGGGGACCCTCTCAAGAAAGAAAGACACCAACAATGACCTGTACCCGAATTGCTTCAGGTTGCCTCCTGCATTTAGTCAACTTCCTCTTCACGCTATGAAGGACTGCATCTGCTCAGTTAAATACTCGAGGCTCAGTACACTCTATGGCATACTGAAAGTAGCTCTGGAGAGCCATGTGTAGAGCAGTTCTCCCAGCCATACGAGAAATGGTGAAAAAAATAGTGCGGAGGGTCAAATCTCGCACCCCCCAAATGGCCACCTTTCCTTTTCTCCTTTCCACCTCTAGAACACATTGCAAATGACAATATTCACTCATAGGCATCCCACCACCTATGCTACCAGTCAGGCTTGCGTGGTACCTGTTAACTCTCCAAGAAACCCTCCGTGGTTGCAGACCAGAGGTGCTTGGTAACTTAAGAACTCAATGTTTTTGGTGTTTTTTATCAAGATGGATCAATGGGATGACTAAACCAGAGTACAGCATTCAGACATTCAACATGTAAACAAATGAAACAGTGCTCTCAAGAATTGA
>JASDQU010109112.1:111146-149157 GCA_032191745.1 Picea mariana
TTTTAAAAGGATAGAGAAAATTCTACCACTAGAAAATTAGACCTAGACTTTAATTTTCATGGGCAACATTTTATTAGGGAATTTGTTTTAAAAATTTATTATCACGTTATTAGTCCTAAGGCCATCTGGGTTCATTCATTTATTATTAATAATGCGACATGACCTTTAGGACTCACTAGGTGCTCCAAGGGTGCCACTCACCTCATCTATTTCCCTTGCACGACGTGGCCTTCAGGATGCACTACGTGCTCCAAGGGTGCCACTCACCTCTTTCCATTTTTCTTGTGTGACATGCCCTTCAGGATGCACCACGTGCTCCAAGGGTGCCACTCGCCTCTTGACTGACTTTGTAGACATCAAATACCCATGGAGTCAATACTTCGCCAAGTGAACTTGTGGGAGACTAAGGGCCTCTAAGGAATAAGGCCCCCTCCTTATTGTGCGCCCCTTAAAATCATCGTGAGTGACTGACACAGTCTACCCTCACGACATCATGGGTCCTCTCAAACTAGGTAAACGTTAACCTACAGTTCGAGCCACGACGAGAGTGCTAGTAGGTTGTGGCAGGGCTGTTGTCCAAACCTCTCCCTCAACTTCTCTAGTAGTCATGCGTGACCCCTTTACTCCACATGTGAGTTTGGTCGACAAGCTATCGTCAGCCTGCATCATCAAAGAATCATGTCAGAATATATCCATATCATATCATCTAATCAGATGCATTAATATCACCTATAAAATAATCAAACCCCAATGGTACACTCCCCAAATCGATCCAGAGTCCAAGGGGTTCCATCGATGCCTCTGCATCCTCGAGGTCCAAGATCCTGCACACTCAGTAAAATCGAGTCAATAGAACTTGTCTATGTCAATGTAGTAAAACAACATGTCATCAACCCATAATGCCTCATAATCAAAATCAATGTTTTAATAACATAAAATCCGGATCACTTGCGAGCAAGTGTCCTCAAAGAATAAGTTCGCTCAGTGTGCAAGAGCGGGATGTTACAGCACCAACCTGTGCCAAATAACCTGTAATCATCTTGTACCATAAAAAAGTGCATCCACCCATGTACCAATTATGTACCAATCATGTGTCAACTACTCATCAACTATGACTCATCAATATGTACGAACATCATCAACTATACACTTGATGTATGTGCCAACTCATCAAATACTTGTCTCAACCATGTACTCAACATGTACCTCAACCAAAATACCTCATCAATTTCATCATCTAAATCTGATTTTTTGCTTTGTAATAGACCTAGTGTATGTGATCACATTCCTGCAAACCTTCCTTAACTTCAACAACAAGAGACTAGCATTTCATCAAACTTTTCTTTAGTCTCACATGCCTAGTTTTGGATTAGTCAACAACCCTAACATGAAGTAATCATAACTCTGTACCTGTAATTTATAAATATTTGAAAATGATACACAATGTTCTTCAGTGTGGTTTATGCAATTCCTCCAGGTTTCACTACTTGGAACCTCTCAGAAAAGGAGTTATAGAAAAAATGGCATACCTTATTGAATCCTGGCTTATTCTAGAGAGATACCTTGTAGAGCATTCCCTGCACATAATTCTTTTTGAATTGATATGAAGCTATTACACAGCATACTAAAGATTGTACCCTAACCAACACATTTGGTTTCATTGAATTTGGATATGTTATGAAGAAGTTATGACAATTTTATCTGAAACACCTGTTTTTTACTAGTTCCAGGACTAGCCACAAACCCTATTTTCCACGGAGTGTAACTCCAAAAATACAATGAACCACAAGCTGAGTTTTTTACAAAAATACTTGGATATGTTTTCTCAATGGAATAACAATTACATGGTCTGAATCATTACAAAAAAAAAAGTTATAGCGAAAATGGTGAGATGACCTGTAAATAACATACCTTAGAAAACACCATCAAAAGAATTTATCCTTCCTTGCACTTCGGCCTTATTTTCTTCACCTTCCCTCATAATTTCAGATTAGATATCCTTGGTTACCTCATACACCTATAGATATTCAATATGCTCAAGTGTTATTAAAATGAGAGAGCCTTGCCTCTTATTTATACTCTCCAAGTAACGTCCTTAAAAACATCTTCTAGGTCACTTGGCCCCACTTTCCTTATTTTAGGGTTAACCCACTTCTAATTTCTCCATTAAATTTATTATTGAAATAATTTATTTTGTATTCACTTTGAATTATAATACACTCATTACTTCACTTTATTATTTACCTTTTAAAAATCTCTTAAACCACTTTGACTACTTTGACCTTTTGGGGCTTCTAGATGACATATGAGGGTCCTCCAATTTCGTAAGGCCATAAATCTCAAACCGTGAGGAGTTATGTGACGTTACACATACCACCAGAAATGGAATGACATGTACTATCCATATAGAATATTATTATCTGAAAATATATCATAACTCATACCAGTATCCATGAAACAAACTTGGTTCCATTACCCAAACCTGGGGTCTCCAACGTCTCATGGCCATAACTCTCTAACCGTGAGGAGTTATGTGACGTTCCACATACCACTAGAAATGGAATGAAAAGCACTATCCATATAGGATATAATTATTCCAAAATTAAGAATGGGTTCTCTTACTCCACAACGCGTATTCCCGTGAGGGATTTCACCATAAGGGGACCACTTTGGAGTTCATCCATCTTTACTTGTTATCAACCATGACAAGACAATGATGAGTCATATTTACATCAAACAATATTTTGTCCATTACCCAAACCTTTGTGCTGGGGGGATTTATTCAAGGGTTGACATCAATGACAATCAAACTTAATCAACATATACACCTTCATAATCAAATTCTATATTTACTTATTATGGTCATTCTTTTTGGGTACCTAAACAAGCTCTTGTTTCATAAAGAAATTTACTTGTAGAGAAGTCAATGCTATGGCACTAAATATTGGTCCATATATGTGAGAAGGGCCTATGGTATTTTAAAAGTAAAAGTATTTTCAATAAATTAAATGGTTGTTCTATTGAATTTTATTTTTGAAATAATTTCATATATAAAAAACAGAACCATGTTTAATTTTATTCTAGCTCTCACAAATCTTCGAAGTTGATGGGCTCAATTCATTCTGATGTATTTGGTGTAGTTAAAGTTCCTTTATTTTTCAAGGATTTGTATTATGTATCATTCATTGATGATTATTCTAGAATGACATGGGTATATTTTATTATAACTAAATATGAGTTTTTTAGTCAATTTAAGTAGTTTAAAGATCTATTGAAAAATTAGATTGATAGGAATATTAAGGTGTTGAGGAATAATAATGGAAATGAGTTTTGTTTTGAAAAGTTTGATTAGTTTTAAAAGGAGAATGATATTGAGAATCATAGTACAAATACACATACCCCTCAACAAAATGGGATCGCGGAATGTATGAACATAACATTGATGAAGAGAGCTAGGGGTATGCTTAGTGGATCTAGATTAGAGAAGAAGTTCTAGGTAGAAGTGATTGTTATTGCATGTTACTTGATTAATTAGTATCCCACATTATAACTTGTGGATAATATCCATATGGATGTCTAAATGGGTAAGAATCCCTTACTTTAGCATCTTCATATATTTGGTTGTGAGCCATATGCTCGCGTTCCTAAGGAGAAGTAGTCGAAGTTGAATAACAAGGATGTAAAATGTATTCTCATTGACTATGACATTGGTGTGAAAGGGTACAAGCTTTGGGATCCTATGGCTATAAATTTTTTGTATAGAAGTAATGCTACTTTCATATAAGTTAATCCTTCTCCCACAATGGTACATCTAGAAAAGGACCACAAGAATTCAATGGCTCAAATACCACCCACGACTGAGAAATCTTAAAAATGGATAATGAACAAGACGTTCATGATTGCGCTAATTAAGAGGAGGTTTTAAAGAGTTCGAAAGAGGAAGAATAAATTCCACGTCAAACTTTAAGTAGTTCCATTCAACAAACAAGGAAATTAGATAGATATAATTATAGTTTGTCTAATTGCATATGTATATTTTCTTTATTTACTAACATTGATGAACCTAGAACTATTAAAGAGGCAATGGAGATGGAATATAAGGAGCACTAGATATTGGCCATGGATGAGGAAATGTATGCACTTAGAAAGAATGATAGATGGGACTTACTATTGTTTATTGATGGATTTAAACCTATTGTATGTAAATGGGTGTTCAATAAAATGATCGGTTTAGATGGTAATGATGAAAATGACAAAGCAAGGTTTGTTGTGAAAGGATATTCCCTGGTTGAGAGCATAGAATTTTGTGAGATATTTTCACTAATTGCTAAGTTAACATATATTATGTTCCTATTATCTGTAGAAACAACTTTTGATTCAGAGATAGAATATATGGATGTGAAAACAACATTCATACACAGTGACTTGAATGAGGATATCTACATGAGACAACCATGTTGGAATACTAAGAGGGGGAGAGGGGGGGGGTGAATCTGTATGAACAATTTATACCACTTTTAACCACAATATATATTCTTTCACTTTATCTACAATGTTCAATAGCTTATCATCAATGTATCATATATGATTTCTTTCAATATATCATGAGCATATAATCATAACAATCATGACATTAACAACATCAAATAAAATACATAGTACACCAGTATTTACATGGAAACCCAAATGGGAGAAACCCACATAATGCTTTCTTATATATATCAATAATTCGTTCATAGGAAGCACCAACTTCCAAATTCTCCAACTGCAACTGGGAGGAGGCTACAACTCCTTATTCTCACGCTCCAACTTGAAGGAAGCTACAACTCCCTAAATTCTATGGCTCCAACCAGAAGAAGGCTACAACCCCCTAGGTTCTCCTAGCTTCTCCAGATCCAACCAGAAGGTGGCTACAACCACCTAGTTCTTAGGATCCAACCTGAAGAAAGCTCCAACTCCCTGATTCTCTGGCTCCAATAAGAATGAGGCTACAACCCCCTATTCTTTTCCCATCATGTCACCCTAAAATATAAGTGTATACCAACTATCACTATCACAATCACTGTCACTATCACTCTCATTGTCACTGCCACTATCACTGTCAGTATCACTGCCACTATCACTGCCACTATCACTTCAACATGTCAACTGCCATTGTATCTAACCTGTCACTATCAACTTGTCATTGTATCCAACCTGCCACTTTTTTCGATACTCAACCATATCCTCTCACATGGATCATACACCAAGGAAACATCTCAACTAGATGTCCAACATCACCAACACATGCCTCTACCAACCATGTACCAAGATCACCAACATACCATCACAAGGTGTGTCTCAAACATGTACCAAAGGATGTACCAAACCATCAACCTATACCATATCAAGCATCAACCGTGTACCACAACCTATACCACAACACATGCATTAACCATGCACCAACACCTATAACAAATCGTGCATCAACCATGCACCAAAAATGCACCAAATTGTGCATCAACCATGAACATCAACAATTTACATCAACACCTATACCATACCATGTATCAACAATGTACTACACCAAGTACATTGACCATTAATACAATATCATGCAAAAACCATGTACTACACCAAGTACATCAACCATTAATACCATACCATGTACCAACCAAGTACTACACCAAGTACATCAACCATTAATACCATACCATGTGCCAACCATGCACATCAACCATGTACATCGATCAAGTACATCAACACCAATAACATACCATATATCATGAAATGTATCTCAAATATATAGCATATCACTCTCAATCATGCCATGTACCATAACATAAGACTCATGTATATGACAATATATCAAATATGTTTCTCTAACAATGAACCATAACAACCATATACCAAGTACCAAGAGTATGTCTCAAGCATGCAACAATATCACGTTAACCATGTACCATCAAGGGCTTCCAATACATGCCTTAAGCATGTTCAATTCCATCCAAGATACAATCCTCAAACAAATAAATAAATGACATACCTTTACTCAGGAAACCTGAAGCATACCATCCCAGACTGTGTTGTACCATCAAACCTTCTCGCAACTCATCCGCACATTTTTTTTCATACCTTTTCCTCAGGTACATGACCTGTCCTCCTGCATCTTGTGTATGTACACGACCTATCCTTTTACAACTTGCGTATGTACGCGACCTATCCTTATGCATCCCATGTATAACATTAGAAAAATAGGGTTACCACTTTTATGTCACTCTAAAACTTTCGCCACTTCAAACCTTGCAACTTCAGAAATGTGTCCTCGGATTTAACCTCTGATTCACTAATAGATTTTCCAAAATATTTACCATACCATTCATACGATAGATATTCAATGTAAGTGTGTGTGTCATTGAGAGACTCTTTAAGTGTATTTATACTTATGCTAGGTAACCTCTTTCCTTGTTTTAGGGGTTTCTTGTACAACCACTTTACCCTTTCACCAAGACTTTTAACCAACTAGGGGCTTCTTGACCACTCTTTGGTGATTCCAACTTTACAAGTCCATATCTCCCTAAACGTGAGGAACCATGTGGTGTTCCACATATCAACGAAAATGTCACAATGAGTATTATCCATATATGATAGTCTTACCTACAATTGCACTATCCTTCATGTCCATATTCCTTAATAAACTTTGGGTCCCATAACCACACCTATGGGGATACATGTAGACTACATGAACTGTACCCAACTAACTCACAATCAATATTGATCATACAAGTGTCAATCAACTGTCCAACATCGCTGGACCTCTCCAAGGGTTGACATCAATCTACAATATCACTCTCCAAGGGTTGACATCAATGACAACCAATTGTCCAAACCAAATGTCCAAAAATCTCCTCCTTTGGCATTGATGAAAACACTTATACATGGAAATACTCATGCTCATGCTCCCCCTATGATCATCGCTCCTTGTCAATGTTTTTATCTGTCCTTGTCTTCATTCCTTTGTTCTTTCTCTTCATATTTTACCAAAGGTTAAATCCTCCTGTCAATATATCTCCTCTTGATATTATACCTTATCCAACCAATCATGGGTAAAAAGAATAGTTCCCCCTGAGGGTATATCTCCTTGTTTGTACTCTACTAATATTCTTTTCTGGATTTCTTTCTCTGATGATTTCTCTTCCTTTGACTTATCTGCAATATATCGTGTAGATCAATGTAAGGATACATGTATATGTTTCATTTCCTCTCTTCCAATGTTGTTTATTGTCCATTAGTTATTCCTCTTGAATTTCACTAACATATATAAAAAACATTCAAAATTTGATTTCTTCATTTACTTGTCATGTATACTTGACCATATTGTTCAACAATGTCATTTTGATGATACATCTTCTGTCGAAGTCTTCTCTTTCCCTATTTTGTTGTTCCTTTTATTGCTTTCCTTTATGTTGCCAACTGATTCCAACCGATCCCACTGATTCCAATTGTAAATATGCTTCTATGCATCTAACCCATGTTTCATGTAGCTGCTAAGAATATCGCGAATCCATATATGTCCATATGTCACAGACTATTCATAAGTCTGGAACTCAACTGTCCACAAGGAACACCCATTTGTCACTGTACCATTCCGAAGACTTCTCTTGAATATACTACAACTAATCATCACATGTTCCTGTTTATTAGACTGAATCAAAATATGTCCACTGATATGATCTATCTTCTCATCAAACTTTGCATGTTTGGAACAACATGTAATGAATATATCCCTTCTTGAATACATATGTACAATAGAATCATAAGCTTATGTCTTCCAACTGATACTTGTGTGAGAACACTACTTCTCAACCAATCAATCTATTTTTTTGTACTTCCACCATCTGAATGTTCTAAATCTGTCTCTTTAAAAACTTCATATTGCTCAGAGGATGGTTCTCTTATTTGTAGTAGCTACTGCACTGACCCCCCTATTCAATATTCATATTTAATGGGAGTCTCCAAGCCATATGGCTCAGAAAAATACCCGCTTTAATGCCAAGTAATCTTCCTGTTCGTTTGTAGACTCATCATCTTTTTGAACTATGGATTCTTCCTTTCTTCCTGTGGATTGACCTTGCACTACAATTCCTAAAAGTACAATCTCTCGAACCTATTATTTATTCATATGGTATTCTTTTATTTCTTGTACTACTACAAATCCTACGATCTCTGAGACTTGGTCTTTATTCACTTGTTCTTCTTATTTTTCATTTCTTCTCCAAACCTTCCTATATTTGACATCTTTCTTTTTCCCTGTACATTTGTCTTCATCTTGTACTACTACCAATCCTAAGAGTATGACTTCTCAGTTTCCTTGATTCATGTGATATTCCTTTGCTTGTTCTTGTTTTCTTTTCCAAGCATTCTTATATCTGATATCAATGTTATTTCTCAAAGAAGTATCCATCATGATTCTACAATCATGAGCTATGTGTCCATATTTATGGAACTTGTAACATTCAATATCATGTGGGTCCACATAATAATTTCTTGTTTGAACAATTATTTCATAAGCCCTACAATATGAAACCTCATGTTCGAAGTTAGTATAATAAAAACATTTACCATAAAAGAAATTTACATACCTGGAAGTGAATGATCCTTCTGTAGTCCTTCTAAATTTTTGCCTTGGGTGATCATGATCTTCTCTTATGTGGATATATTCATCATGGTTGACTCTTCTTTTTTTCATGAATTTGGTAGGTATTGTTGAATATGCATCTCCAACATACTCATTCTTCTTTGATTCTTTCTAACCATGATTTCTTCCTTTGAGTGCTTCTGCATAACTCTTACTCTTTTCTTCATTCTTCTTTTCTAGCAACCTGGAATGCTTCTCTTTATTCTCTATCACTGATGTGGATGTTTATGTCTCTTCAAATATGTTGTCGAGCTTAACGATTTTATTTCTCAACGTGACAACTTCTTCTTCAATATTCTCAACCTCTTCTTCTTTCTTCATCATTTGAATCTTCGTGACTTATTATGTTCGCTTTTCTTATTCAAGTTGGATCTTCAAGGAGATGATTTCATTTTCAAGTCTTCTCTCTTCTTGACCAAATTCTTCTTCAAGCTGATTCAATTCATCAATTGTTTCCTTAAGATGATCTGTCAATAACTTCTCTATATTTTTTTCTTCCTTTATTTCGGTTTCCAAACACTTCTCTTCTTTCATTGCTTCCTTTCTTAGTGCTTCTATTTTGACTTCCAAACACTGCTTCTGATCCTTGACAGTTTATTAAATTCTCCTGTCTTCTTCTATCTGGCCTTTTAGCATCATGATAGTTTGCTCGACTTATTTGGTGTTCGAGTTCTATGATTCTTCCATATTCTTTAGTTCTTCCTGGAGTGACTTGTTTTCATTTCTTTCAGTCCTTAGATATTAAATTGCACTGATCAATTGTTCTTTGTAATAAACTTATTCCTCTTCTTACTCTTCCTCTTATGAATCAGTCTGACATGATGAACATCTTTCTTCTTCATATTCTTTGGCACTCTATAACTCTGTGATGGGAGAAGAATAGATATTATGTAAATTGTCCTAGTTTCTTTAGCTGATGAACGCTTTCCCACTTTGTAATTTACTAAATCAGGTAATCCTTCCATGATGAAATCCATTGTTATTTTGTTTTTCCTCTTCAATTATTTCTTGGCTGCAATATTTGGTTTCTTTGAACGATTATATGCTGTAATAACTGAATACAAAATATCATATCCTTGTGCCTACAAAAATGTTTTCATTTTTCTGCTCCTCATCTCATACACTAGACCACTCTGACCATCAAACATCAATACTCCATTCTCACTATATTCCATGAACTCCTTCATGATCTCCTTCCAATGGTTAAATTATTTCCTTGAAGGAACCCGCTCTAATACCAATTGTTGGAATACTAAGCGGGGTGGAGGGGGATGAATCAGTATGAGCACTTTATACCGCTTTTAACCACAATTTATATTCTTTCACTTTATCAACAATGTTCAAAAATTTATCATCAATGTATCATCTATGATTGAATTCAATATATCATGAGCATATAATCATAAAAAAACATCACATAAAACACACAGTACACCAATATTTACGTGGAAACCCAAATGGGAGAAAACCACAGAATGATTTCTTACATATATCAAGAATTCATTCATACGAAGCATGGACTTTCAAATTCTCCGGTTGCAACTAGAAGGAGGATACAACCCCCTATTCTTAGGCTCCAACTTGAAGGAATCTACAACTCCCTGAATTCTCTAGCTCCAACCATGAGGAGGATACAACCCCCTGGGTTCTCTATCTCCAACAGGAAGGTGGCTACAACTAGCCAGTTCTCAGGCTCCAACCTGAAGGAAGGTTCAAATACAGGATTCTCTAGCTCCAAATGGAAGGAGGCTACAACCCCCTTTCCTTTCCCCAACCTATCACCTTGAAATATAAGTGTAGACCAACTTTCACTATTAAAATCACTAACACTACCACTATCACTATCACTGTCACTGTCACTATCACTACCACTGTCACTGTCACTACCATTGTCACATCAACCTATCACCTTTCATTGTATCATGTTGGGCCCTACGGTCCCAGTTTTGGTCTAGTACGAGTTGCACAAGCTACAAAATAAGCTGGACAATAGAGCAAGGAGAAGTAATAGAAATTAGTTGTGAAAAGGACAACGCAATGCCATCAAGGAAAAATCAATTGTAATAGAACAAGAAAGCATAGACACTACTCAAATTATATATATGGATGAATATGACTGGAAAAGGAATGTTGTTGTTGTTGTCATGATTGTAAAATTGTCTCCCTTTGTTGTTTTTAGTATTACTAGGTCGGGTTTGAGTCCTGTAAATGTAATATGTACACCATTTTGGGAAATAGAGCTCCGTGACATGGGTCTAGAGCCAGGATTCTGTAATAGAGCATCACTTTGTATCTCTGAGGTTGTATCTGATAAAGATATGAAGATAATATATGAAGAAGCATCCAAAATTTCAAAATATGTTGCGTCATTCTATGTTTATACTTTTGAATTGTATCTTTACAATAATTCTTTATGCTTGATAAGTTCCACATGATGTTTCTGTGCATGAATTATTTTCACAACCTAAGTAGTTTCAATTTTTGAGCGTATGAGTTCAGATCTTCAATGTAGTTAGTTTTTCTTGCACAATATTAGAATGAATCTTGAAGGTTCTATGAACCCTCCTAAGTATTCTCCTTGCCCTTCCCTATCCTTTTGTCTTGGTTGCACTTCGGGTGAGACTTCTTCTCTTCATAGGAGATGAAAATGCTAATGCTCTAGACTACATGATACCTTTTGTTGGTAACATGAGAAGGACCCTGGTCTTATTAATTTCGTGCCAACAAAATGGTTTTGTTGCTGGGACCTACGTTAAAAGGGAACATGTAAGGATGATGCTTCCTCGGATTCACAAATACAATATTAACCAATGGTGGGAGATAAATTGTGATGCCTTCATATGGAACGAAGCGAAGTTCAGAAGAAAGTCTATGAAAGATACTCGGGAGGTAGTCTTTTACTCAGAAAGGTTGAGCGACCAATATGAGGTATTTTGGGTTAAGTTCAATTTTTTTTTTTCCACTGGATAGATAGGTTCCAAGAAGCTCTAGAGTTTCAAGAATGATTCAAGAGTACCTATACTTGGGATACAAAAAATATTGCAACACTTCATCAACTGGATTTTCCAGTCACGCAAATGATTTCTTTCTAGATCAATACCACATTAGAAGTATACATTATTGAGTTTGCAAATTGAGAACCAACTATATTTTTCATGAGCAGAATCATATTTCAAGAAAGATGCAAGGGGAAGACTGTTTAGAGAAATCCCCCTGTGGATTAAGGTTTTCTTGATGGAAGAGGGGATGCTGACTATGTCCCCGGCTAAGATGGAAGTGTAAACACCCTCACTTGGGGTAGGATGATTTTAGGATGGAGTCATGGGCTGAGAGAGGGGAAAGGGTTATTTGATAAATGGGGGAAACAACAAGAAATGGACTCAAGAGACAAGAGATCCCTAAAAAGAGTCGCCATAGTTGAGAAGTGGTGGCATGGAAAGATAAAGAAAGAAGCAAAGCAGTATGAGAAGTTGCGGAAAGAAGTCGGACCACGAGAAGTAGAGGAAATACAGATGGAAGAGTTGTGGAATATGAGAAGACATGAAATACTAGCCAGTCAAATACTAAGTGAGAGAGAAGCGCAAAGAGAAAGAAGTTCCCAGGAGGTTGGACAAGAAGGAGAAGTTGTAGAAGCAAGGGAGAAGGAAGACGACATGAATCATGAAGAGGAAAGATAAGATTCATCCCCGATGCCAGGAAATATCGAGAATACGGCTGAAGAAACCGCTCCAAAAGAAGAGAACGAGACCCCCCAGATCAAAGAAACCCTCCTTGAAGCCAGTGGTGCCAGCCTTAAATCGCACACACTGCAAGTGTCTTCTATACAAGTGGTAAACTCAATACTACCTTCTTATGCTAATTTTGTTCCATTACAAGTAGTTAGTCAATCACAACTGGGAAGTGTGAGTACATGGAGGATATTGGGATCCTCTAGTAGGTTGCAACCAGGACCATTAGGTTTCATTTTGATAGGAGAAGCAAGATCAACAATGGTTGGTCACGCAGGAGGTTCGATGACTCGATACCCAGAATATTGGGGTAAGGTAGACAAAGATGTTGAGCAACATTGGTTCTTGTGTGAAGCAATTTGGAGGTCCAGAGGGACTCTTGATGCGAATAAATTGGTTGATTTCCAGACTACCTTGAGAGGTCATGCTCTCAAATGGTATATGAAGGTTATTGAGCTAGGAGTGTTAGGAATGCAAGGTCAAGTGTTCACACTTGACCAGGTACAGACAAGGTTCATAACAGAGTTTAAGCTACCTTAGTCAGAACAACAGGATCTATCTGAGTTACGTGAGATTCAACAAAGGGAAGGTGAATCAACCTGGGAATACAACCAGAAGTTTAAATATGCTATAGGGAGGTTAGTGCATCCAATTCATGAGGAGCATCAAAGAGAATGGTATATTTAGGGATTTCTACCTCTGACACAGATTTCGTTAATGCAATAGTGGATAGCCACTTTGACATATGCCTTGGAACAATCAATGAAGATTGAAGCCATGGGAGGATATCCGGGGATCTTGAGAGTGACAAAACCACCATAAAATGCAAAATTGGTGCAACTACAAGGGAAAATATCAACGCTTACATAAAATATTCAAGAATTGATGATACCTAGACTGGGACGACCGCAGGTATGGCATACGGTATGTTACACAGAAGGACATCTGGTAACCGAATGTCCACAAATGAGGGGAATGGGTCCTCCTCAGAATCCGATGGGGCCCTCACCAGGACCCACGAGAGGAGTTGTGCAAGTATCTGTGAATTACCATTCCATAAATCCAACCCATATCATGCTTTTCTAGGGAGCCAAACAACACCAACAGTTGAGTATTGTGAGATTTTTTGAATCCATGGGCATGGGATGAGACAGTGCCCCATTATTCATAAGTATATACCACACATACTACTAATCAATGTACAACATTGGATGCACTTGCAGACAGGTTGGATCAAACATCATTTGGACTGGGAAGAGGTTGAGGAGGTGGAGTCATAGGAGACTTCAGAGGAGGTAGAATTAGGGGAAGAGGACCAAGAATATGTTACAAATATGATGAGAAAGGCCATATGTCTAGAGACTGTCCTCATCCAAGGTGACCATGGTGTTCTCACTGCAGAACCAATGGGAACACAACTGAAGACTGCCCTGAACTGATTGCAAAATAGGAAGATCGGGTACATCAATGAGGAACTAACCTCATCAGTTCAACTATCAAGAGAGTTATTAGAGGACAACTACCCAACCTTAATATCGACACTAGAGGATGGGTAAAGACTAGAGCTCATGCTGATAATTTACCTCAGATATAGAAGACAACACCTAAGGAAGACATGTATGATCTTCTGAAACAAAAGTTGTTCTTTAAACATGTTATAGAAGTATTTCATAATATCCCTAGCCCTGAGATGCAAGAGAAACCCCCACAACCTATTTTTTACCCTAATATTTCGCAAGTCCCTGCTTCACCCCCTGCACCCAGAAACCCTGTAGTCACTCTGAGACAACCTAAGCAACCACAAAATGTAGTCGACCTTTGGTTTCAGTTATTTTCTGATATTCTTGGGAATGACCAGTTAATAGAGAATTTGAACAATTCACTTTACCTAGTTATAGGAAATGAAGAACCTACAGAAGCAAGAATAAGGACTAATATTCTCGAGAAGAATGCTTAGAGAGTGCAGAGAAGGAAAGTACAAACTTGAAAAGAATTCAAACTAGTGGCCTAGCTAGACAAATTTGAAATTAAGGATGTTATGTTAGATGTAGGATATGATGTTAACATACTGCCTAAAAAGACTTGGGAAACCCTAGAAAAACCCCAGTTGACATATTCCCCAATCCAACTAAGGATGGCCAACCAAGATTGTATTTTCCCAATAGGAAGACCGGAGAATGTGGAAATAGATGTTGCAAGAGTGACGACTGTAGATGATTTTGAGGTGATTTCTATTATGGGGGATAAGGGCCCTTATCCTACCCTACTTGGTATTGATTGGGCCTATGACAACTATGCATTTATCAACCTAAAGAAACACACTATGACATTTGAGGCAGATGGGATCAAGGTAGTTCAACCCTTGGATCCATATGTAGGCCCCAGATATATGGAGACAAAATACAACAATATGGAGGGAGAAGACTTGGATCAGTTATACACTGTAACAACAGGAACAAGAGAAGATTACAAAAATCCTATTGCTGATGGATCAGTAAGTTGGAGGATTATACAATCAACAGATGAAGATTCATAACTAGTATTTGACAGTTGGCAACAAGGCTCGTACGAAAGATTCTCAAGGAGATGCATAACTGTCAGAGAAACTATATGGGTTGGAACTGAGGTCAGAGAACACCCCGTTTATGATGGTACCTCATGACTTGATAGTTTTATGCTCAACATGGAAGAAAAGTTAGCAGAGGATCAAAGGATCTCAGTACTGGATTTAGCCCTCCAGGAACAAAGACAAAGACTTACTAAAAAAATTGGAACGATGTGAAGAAAGATATCAAATATAAGGAGTAGTCAAAATCATAGATGCGGATGAATTTCGAATTTGCACAACTTTTCAATGGAGATTCTGATCCTAAAGCACATATGGAACAATGCGTGACACAGTGGAAAGTTGCGGAAATACCCTCTCGCTTCTGGGTTCAAGTATTTCCCCACTCACTAGGTCTAATCCCGAAATATTGGTTTATGCATGAAGAAACCAAAAGACAGAACATTGACTAACAAATGTTGGCATATCACTTTTGTAAGGAATTATCATTTACAAGTAAGTACTCTAAGCTTGGAGTAGTCCTGCAAAGAATCAAAGAATTTCTTTTTACAGACAATAGTAATCAAAAATCAGACCTAGTGGTATGTGCAAAGCATATCCAAGAAATTTAGACTAATATTCACCTAAACTTGGACAAGAGACCTATAGAATGCTATAATATTGAGAAGGATTTGGAAAACCTAGATGATTTAGAAGAATTGAGAAATGTAGCCATTAAAGAAACATAAGGGAACAAAGAAATCCAGAACATCATACCTAGTCACACTGATGGTTCTTATAATCACCCATTGAAGTTGTGCAATGTCAATATAGGGACAACAGAGAAAACTAATATAGCTATGGTGGGATATTACTGGGATGATAAAATGAGTCAAGAAATACAGATTTTGTTGCGGGAATATGAGTATTTGTTCCCAAAGACATTTTTAGAGATAAAAGGGATTAAAGGAGTTATGGGAGAGATGAAAATTGAAATAAAACCAGTCTCAAATCCTATGAGGCATAAACCACACCGCCTTAACCCCAGGGTGAAAGAGAAGGTTAAGAGGGAAATAGACAAGATGCTAGAAGCTGGACTTATTTTGCAGTGGAAGAAGGAGAATGGGTCAGCCCAGTAGTTATCCAGAGAAAGAAAGGTACATAGGATATTAGGTTCTATGTAGACTATATAACACTTAACTCTACCTATGTGCACAACCCTTTTCCAACACCTTTTATTGATGAGGTGCTAGAATAAGTTGTGGGGAAAGAGTCTTACTCATTTACAGATGGATTTTCATGGTATCATCAAGTAAGGATTTTGAAAGATGACAATAAGAAGACCACATTCATAACAGAATGGGGGTCATTTGCATATTCCATTCGGCCTAAAGAATGCCCCTGTTGTTTTCTCCAGGATTGTAATAGAAACTTTCTGATAATTTATTCACAAGTTTATAAAAGTCTATATGGATGATTGGATGGTATATATCCTACTCAAGAAACATGTAGCACTACTACGACTGGTGTTTGACAGATGTAGAGATCTGCAGATATCGTTGAACCTCAGAAAATGTATCTTTTGTGTGCCACATGGAAATTTTTGAGGCCACATAGTATGCTGAGAGGGAGTACTAGTAGACCTAGCCAAAGTTGTGGTCATTGTAAACATGCCACCACCTATGAGTTCTAAGAAGTTGCGCTCCATGATGGGACACACAGGGTACTATTGTAGGTTCATCAGAAGATATGAAAACATCACTGCACCACTGGAAAATCTAATAAAGAAGGCCAAAGTGTTCCAATCAACCCAAGAATGTGATAAAGCGTTCAAAACCCTAAAGGAGAAGCTCAACACAACACCTATTTTGACATTTCAAAATTGGGAAAATGAATTTCATGTCCATGTAGATGCTTTAGGTATTGCCTTAGGAGATGTTGGCATAGGGGCAGACCCAGGGTTCAACGCTAAAACCCTAACTATAGACCCTTTCAGCAACACCTACAAAGAAGATGAAGTCTTACCCAAGGTAGAGGCAGGGGTGGTTGAAGGACTCAAATGTCTACAACCTTAGCTGGGACAAAAATGTGTGATTATAAAACTTAACAAAGAACTCAATAGTTAACATTCATCAATATTCATTATTAGTTACAATGCAGTTAAACCCTAATTACAGAGCATCGGAATATTCAACCAGATCTAGCATCTAGCATAACTTAGCACGACGAAACAGATCAGATCTAGAAGATTCAAGCACTAAGCACATGTATATAAGTCAGATGTAACATCCATCCATATCATTAATCACTATGTATCAACAAATCATTCATCTATATTAAAGCACTAAGCAAATAAAGACATAAACAAATCAATACATCACACAAAGCATAGCAACACAACATGTACATGGTTCACCCCCACCCTGGGGCTACATCCACCAACTCTTCTCTTCTTTATTATCTTTGGTCAAGCTTCTGACAGGCACATATCATCCAAGTTCTACTCCGCAGAAGATAGGAGATCTTCACACACTCCACCAGATCCTCCTTCTTCTTGCTAGGGTGTAGCACCAAGCCTTCACATAGTCTCTTACAGTTACTTGCACTAGCCTTGCAAGCCTCACATAGTATGCACAAAGAACTTACAACTCGTGATCACATAGATCCAACTCTAGAACTTAGCCATTTGTATCTCTATATCTTCACTACATTTCCTAGCATCTATTTATACATACAAAATAAGCCTAAGCATGGGTAAACCCATGGGCTAACATTCCCATACCCATTACATAATCCAAAATCCAAAAAAGGGCCCTAAAAGGGGCCAAGATCCCACGATATCCACTTCATCTTGCGCTCCACCTTCGACAACCTGTCAAAGTCCCAAAATCAGGTCAAACATGCCCAAGAATCCTCAGGACTTGGTCAAGGGCCAATAGGCCCCCAACACTCACTTGTGACTCATCCTGAGTCACTATGTTCTGACTAGTTCTATTTCAAAATCCTTGAGCTTGGATCGATCTTCTTTGACTTGTTTCTATGCCACGATCTCTTATTTATCGAAATCTTATATGACTGCTTCGTTGACAGGTCCCTCTAGGCGTTGTTCAACTGCAGTGACAACTTGCTCCAGTTCCTCTCTTCGGCCTTAGATCTCTGTCAACAGTTGGTAAGACTTATCCTGTATAGGTTGGAGCCTCTGAGTCACTTCCATGAATTTTCTCTTGATAATTTGGATATGCTTTTGGGTTGTACACTACTCTTGGGATTGCTTCATTCTTTCCAAAACTGACAGGGGCTTCAACTGCACCTGTATCGTTTCTACTTGATACTTTACCTCTTGGAGTTGTGACTCCAGTTACTTCAGTTCTGGATTCTCAGTGAGTTTCTCATAGGTTTGGGCACTACAATCAGTGAGTTTCTTAAATTCCATACCAAGGGCCTTTATTCTCTCAACTGTGCTTCGAGCAATTGCTTCTCTTTGATCCCTCACATCCTGCGGGGTGCTCGGCACTATGTAGAGATATAAGTACTATATTCATTGTTGTAGTTGTTGGATAGCTTCTGCGAGCTGCTCTACTCGATGCGTGGCTCAGTCTTTTGCTTGTAGTTCTAAGCCTATCACAGAGATGAGGGCTCTGTTGACTGCTTCTTTCACTTCGAGTTTCTCTATGAGAAACTGTTCTTTTTCTTGTTTCATATGTACTTTCTCTTCTTCAAACTTTGTCTGGAGAGAAACCTTCTTCTCTGCAACTGTGGGTTGTTATATGAGTATGCCTTTCCCTTGATTCAAGGCCTGGGTGGTTTTTTCTATTTCTTCTTGAGCACGACGAAGGCAAGCTTCGACCGCATTAGCTAGTCGATGGAGTTGGGTTGGATAATCTCCCAACTCTAGTTCTCCTAATGACCTGGACTGGACTGAAGGGCTTGTTGTACCCCTTGAAGTTCGATCTCAATTATATCGTACATTTCCTCCTGCTTAGCTTCTTTCTTATCCACGATTTCCAACGAAGTGTCATTGAGAGCTGCGATGATGAAGTCAAAATCATTGGCAGTAAGCAAAATATTCATCTTGGTCACGGTGGCTTTTGATTTCATCCGAGAAGAAGGTTTAGGGGGAGAAACCTTTCTCTTATTTAGGGGATCAACCTTGTCTCTGGGGCAGTGTTACTTTTCCTAGCTTCTGTTTAGCTCCTTTTCCATTTAGCTCTTCTACTTCGTCATCACCCTCTTGGTCAGGTGATACTGAAGCAGTATTTCCTGAGGAACTGCTTAAATCTTGGACCTCTTTGGTCATCTTCATTCTACTGGGCCCGGGTGTATCATGTTCTTTATGCGTGGTCTCTGGGTTGTCAGGGTCAGACATCTCTGCAGGGTCTACAACAATAAGGATGTATGTGGACCAGTCCTTAGTGATCTCCTCCAGGTCTTCTTCCATGAGGTTGTAGTACAACTGAAGCTACTCCTTATGTTCATCAGCTCATGTTGTGATGTAGATGAAGTGTCGATCTACGCAAATTTTCATCAGGGGTTGGAACCTCTATAGGGTGTTCAGAGTCATGCAAGTTTCAACTTCGATGGCTCTCTTCAGTTGCAGGTAATAGGTGTGAAAAACAACGTTCGACTACCATTGTTTGTTCATATCACTCGAGTACGAAAGGATTGTGAACTTCACAGCAAGCGGCTTGAATGGTTCAATATACGGGAAGGTCTCACCTTCTGGCATCTCCCAGGCAACAAAGGTGATGAGGATCAGGAGCCAGATAAAATGAAACTTGTAGCCTTGATCCCGTGCTTCGCGACAATCTAGTTCCAATTGATTAACTAGGTACTTCACCCAATTCATCTGTAAGCCTTCCACTCACTTCCCTGTGAGGTCAACGACAAATCCTGTGACTTGTGTAGGTCTGTTCTTCCTTACTAACTTTTCGGCTATTAGTTGGTAGGCTAGGCGCACTGTGCCATTCTGGATGGAGGCTACCTTGTAGCCTCACGTTCCCTTTTCAACATCGCTGTACGTATCCTTGATCTTCTGTGCTAGTGCGTGATCTCTGTCTTTTCCTGGATAAAACTTCTATGGGTCAGTTCCTTACATAATTAATCCCGTGATCCTATGGATCAACATCATATTGACTGTAATACAAAGTTCTATCCATAAGTAACCACCATGGTAACATGAAAGTAATAGATTGACACAAGCGTTCACTTCCTGGTGCCTTCTAAAGTGTGTTATTTTCATTAAATTTAACAGGGTGGACTGCGTGAGGTTCATCATCCATGGATGGGGGATTATCCTTGAGTTCTTCCCCTTCATCCTGGTCAGGTATTTATACAGGGCGAGCATACTTTAGTTCTTGCTATCTTCGAGGTTGAAGTAACTGAACTTCAATGCTGTGATCTTGTCCTATTGCACTTGAACTACGTGTATCCCCTTTTGGAGGTAGGCAATAATCATGGAGTACTTGAAATCTCTGGGCACGCTATCTTGACTCACCATGTTGGCCAGAGGTGGGATGTAATCGAGCAATATGGATAGGATCAACTTAACATTTGCTAGGTCATCTCAGTGTTTGGTTCTCTTTTCCACTGATGGTTGAGATAATCTGGCTCCGTGAGAAGTTGACGAAGAGGCTTGCACTCCTCTCGTCGATGATGCTTGAATACTTGGAGACATTTCTCTTTCAGACATTACTCTTTCATTCATTAGGTCAATGAGAACTTCTTCGACAATTTTCTCTACAGTGCTAAGCTCGACCGACATGCACGCTCGTGGTTGAATATCTTGGGTTCAAAGAGTAACCGCTCAATGCAACAGGATGAATGGTAATAGTGCGATGATCACTGTGTGAAATCAACTAGTCTACGGGCTCAGATTCACGGTTAAAAAAATTGTTCTCATTGTGTGGTGCAACGGGATAAATAGATAACTTTGATGGGTGTTCTATATGCACTAAAAACACACTTAAAACCCTCAATTAAATTGTCAACCCAGGGTAAGTAAACTTAGAGTTGTAACAAAATATATGCCAAAGGTAGAAGGGCTTGTAGTAGTATAGTCTAACTAAGGAAATAACTATCTAAGGGGTAATCTATTCAAGCAAAGATATCTAATGAGAAAACCCTACTAAACAACTTGAAACTATGTAACCTAAGTACTTGTGGACCAAGGATTGATGGATAGTTCTAGAAAAAAAATGAAAACCCTACTTGAAGCAAACTAGTTCATAACAATAAGCAAAAGCAACTATTAAGCATAACAACAAGAAAATAACAAAAGCAAACTACTTTAACTAGCCTACCTAAATTCAATGAGAAAATACCCTATGAAAGCAAGTAAATAAACAAGCAACTATACTATCAAAGCAAGAATAGACAAGTAAGCAATTTAACCGATTAAAGAAAGTAAACAACTAACTACTCTAAGATAACTTCTACTGCAAGTAAACTAATTAAGACTACTCATTGAACAACTAACTAAGCTAAGAGGCAAGTAAACTCTATTCTTAATTCAAACTTCAAAACTATTTCTAATTCATAAAAGGAAATCTATTTAATTGAAAGAAGGAAGGACTAACAACTAACCTTACGAACTACTCTTTAATCTACCAAAGCAAAATACTATCTATCCTACAATAGCAATAAAACTATCTTCTGATCTACGAAAGCAAGAAACTATCTTTTAACCTATAAAAACTCAAATATAGTGTTGGCGGTTGTGTGAATGTCTCTGGTGTCTTATAATATCTCGATGGCACTTGAAAACAAAAGATAACTCAAGCAGTATAAGATCAATACTGATTTCAATAGCAAAGTGAAAGGTGTGGATTAAACAATCCAATGAGAACTTAGCCATTATGGAAACAATCGTCAATTACCCTGCATATTCATGGAATTATTACTCATGTATTAACCATCAACAATATAACAAGATTTTAATTGTACTTTTGTGCTATGTAAGAAAAATTCATAATTAAATTCAAGCATTAACTAAAAACTGGAATTACATTCTAGTTCTAGGAAAGAAGGTACATAAAATGAAACTATGCTATATCTATTTTAACAATTCAAAGTACAAGAAGGAAAATGCTTAAAAACATAAATTAAAGCATGATATATAAAAAGTAAACTAATGAATACATTAACTAACAACTAGTTAAGCAAGATCTACATGACAATAGAATACACAATCTATAATTAAAAACTGAAACTAATCCTATCCATCCACCGAATCCTTGTTAAAGAAACCATAAAATAAAACTATGTTCTACTCTGTTTCAAACTTTGTTTTAAACTTGATTCTAAAAGCATAAATAAAACACAGTCTAATATCTAATTGCACACGAGGTTAGTCTATGAATTTGCAAATTCATTCCTAACTACAAAATCAATGCATATTAACACAAGCCTTCATACTAACATACAAAAGAGAGTTAAAATAATTAAACTACAACAACAAATTAGAAAGCAAAGAAATAAAATAACAGTTCATGTACAAGAAATTAAAAGAGACATTAATCTATGAAATGCATAAATAACTTAAATAATAGTTACCAGACTGCTGGTGGGCCCCCAAAAAGTCGTGGTCACTTCTCAAATGCACACCACGAACTCAACAAATTGATTTCACCATTAAAAATAAAAAAAACAGCTTTATATAATTCTGGCAATTGGAAAATAGCAAAAACAGAGGAACACATTTTTATCTCTATCCTCTACTTCTTCTACTACTTCTTAACTATTGTATGACCACCACGGTGGTATTTATAATATTTAAAGACCAAGTGGTCTACCACTGGAAGGTCGAACCACTTCTAAAAACAACAAATTACATTAATGGTGCCCTAATTGCTGAAACAGAGTGAACCAATAACTGCCCTACTCGACAACCTAAACTGAGTTGTCAAGAGTTCAGTAGCTGGAGGGGTCAAGCATGAGAAAAACCCATGTTCTTGATTTTCCCACCACTGGACGCCAATACCATAGCCGCAAAATCACCCACTATTTTTGTGAAGGACGCGGTGTTGGACGGAGTGTCGTACCGGGTACCGGATCGAGTACTAGATGGAGTGTCGGATTGAGTGCTAGAAGCAAAAACATGATGCGATTTTTCCCTGTAACACCCAAAAACATGAATTAGATCCTTGGAAATATAAAAACGTGATGAATTGTATTTAATATCGACATCAAACATGAATTATACATACCTGGTGTGGATCATACCGTTTTGGCACAAAATTCTTCAAAAAGCTTCTCCAAAACATGAAAAACACATATGTACATTCGGCAAAAGTATCTAATTAATGTCATAAAACTGATCATATCTCGGGCCCAACATTACCCCCACACTTATGATTTTGCAGGTCCCACTGCAAACAAAAATAAATTACCCCTCGTGACTAGGCTTGTTGAGGAGGATCAACTTTGGAAGCCTATCCTTCTTGTTGTGAAGACTTTGCCTTGTGCCTCTTGTGTTTCTTCAGTTGTGCTTTGAGGCTGCGGTTGGATTTGGTCATCTCATCAACCAACCGTTGAAGGGATTTAACCTTTTCTTTGAGGACTACATTATCATGATGAAGGTGTGTCTATTATCTTCCTTTCTTCCAACTGTTGGAGAAGATGATGGTTTTATTTTTGTAGCTTCTCAATGGCTGGGGTAGAATCAGTGATCTTGGAGGAAGGATTAGATCCTTTGAGGGATGTGGACAATCTATCATTCTTAGGATCTAGAGAAGGCATGGGTGAAGTAGGAGTGATGGGGGATTGATAAGGAAAGGTAGGTTCTAATTTTGTCTTTCTTTGTGGCTCTAATACATCTGCAAAAAATTCCCTAGGTCTCTTGTGAGGGATCTCAAGATCAGAGGACACTTGGATAGGATCCGAAGCAGGCAGGGGTTTTGCGTAAGGTTTTTTTCTTGTGCTCCGGGTACTCATTTGAAAGGGTCCTTTACCAAATCGATTGGATTTGATCCTATTTGTGGGAACGATGGGAAAGACTTTTTGAATTACTTCTTGGAGCTTTTTAGGTGTGGGATCAAGAGAGATTGAAGGCATTGGGGGGTTAACAATAGGATTCTTTTGGTCTTTTCTCTTGGTCTTTTTACTCGATGAGGAAGTATGGATATCAAAAAGATTTTTTTATTGCTCTGTCAAATAGAGGGTTTGTGCAAGGGGGTTTGGAGTTCTTGGAGAGCGAAGCTTGGATGGAGAGATAGTTCTTAGGCTAAGTGGCCTTTTGTCAGTCTTAATTGTCAAGTCAGGGTTTGCGAATTGATAGATAAATGCATCCCAAGTTTTCCCCCGTTTCCCTAATTTGGCTAGAACAAGGAGTTTGATCAAGCCATGTTTAAAGAGATTGTTGTGGGGGTTAGTCACATTCTTCCTCACTTGAGAGGACATCTTCTCCAATCTTTTTAGAAAATAGAACGGGAAGTTCAAAGGTTTGTTGAACTGAAAATGAGCTAGCAATCTAAAATGGCAAGCTTTGAAAGTGGAGTATCTACCTTTGCATGTAATCAACCTTGTGATGATGATGAGAGGGTTGATCAATTCCTCCTTTATCCATTCCCTAGAATATCCTTTTGCTCCTGAAATGTTCTGGAATTCGGGCTTAAAAATCCTGTTATAACTTGAACGCGACATCTGGTGGTTTTTGAACCATCTATCTCCCATTCTTGGAAGCTTCGTGGTTGAAACAATGGACTCTTTTGAGACTACAAAGGAGAGAGACCCTACGCGCGTTGTCTTCCCATCAAAACTGAGGGAAAATTGCATGGAGAGGCCTTCATCGTGGCCCTGCAAGTTAGACAAAAATGGACCCCATCCTGTGCGTAAAAAAACCTCTTTGCATTGTGCAAATTCAAGAATGGAAAAAAGATCCACATAGGAAGAGCGTTCATACCTCTTAGGCATTGTGGCAGAGGCAAAAGTCAGCAGGAAAGGGAGCGAATGGGCCAAGAGATGGCACGAATTGGGCACGGGCTGAGCGTAATTCAAATAGGGGAAGAAATGGCAGAGGTTGGGCACAATTTCTCAATGTAGGACAAAGCAAATGGCAAGGGCGAATTGAGATAAAGGTTACCCAAGCCGAATTTGAATGCACCTATGGTGGAGTAGGTTTCACACATGTGCGTATGAGCTGCCATGTGTGGGAATTTTTGAATTCGAGGGCTCGTTTTTGGGGGAAATGTAATGATGCATAGTTAGATCAATGTCCAAGTATTTTGACTTGGACATTTGATCATGAACATATAAAGCATCTTCAATCAATTGCCTGCAACCAATTCAATTGAATGTCATTGATTTCTGGTTACCTGGAATCTAGGATAGTTACTGGTGTGTAATTCATATGGTACTTTGTTCGGAACCTCATACGACATTTCATACGGCACCTCACATGACACTTCATACAACACCTCTGTGTTAAATAAATTTTCACCTCTTGTAATGGATAGCCTGCAAATTTGAAATGTTTTTGACAATCACAATGGTTAATGAGTAGAAGCAGAATACTCCATTGTTGTTGATTTTTCCACCATGCTCATTCAATCCTCTTGCATATGACATATAATTTCAAACCTACAATGATCAGGTTATAGCAAGAATAAAACATGTACTTGTCAATCCTACAATATACAACTTGTAATGAAAGGTAAGTCGATAAAGAGTGGTCTGTTAAGTATATGTTCAGTAATTTATAACACAAGAGTTTTATCACTTCAAAAATAAAATGACTATTAATGTAATAACTTGTATCATGGAAATAATAAAAAAACTCTTGCAAAGATTTATTTCTCCAGGCAATGATCATTTTTGAGCTCATGAACCCCTCCCCCACGCCTAAGTATTGTGACACCTCACAATCAAAAGTATAGGAAACCAGTCAGTTCCCCCAATAGATGAAGATTTATAGTATGTCAAGTGTAAAGACAAATTTCACAGATTGGCCTGACGAGACAGTTAGAAGATGGCCCCACCTATAGGATAAGAGATCCTATATATAGATAAGAAGAGGTAGGCAAAAGATTTTCAAGATAGTCTTAGAGTTATTTCCCAATGGCAAGTCTATGGAGTTCATTAACCTTAGCTTAACCACACATACTTCATGTCAACTTTGTCTACAAGTAATGTCGTACATCAGGACGAGTTTAAATTTATTATTTATTTTTTGTCAGATTACCATTCTCGCTAGGTAGAATACCCCACTGCCAGCAAGCTTGTTCAGTACTCCGGCGGGTTTACCTAGTCCTATCACAGGCAGTTACCTGCTGTCAGCAGACCTATTCAGTATCCTGATGGGTTATCCTCTTACACCCTTAGAGACTGGCCCTCCATCTTTTAATATTTTAGTATAATATTGCTTTATGCAAGAAGATGGGGGGGACAGTTCTGAAAACAACTTTTTCTTTCTTTTTTTCAATTGGGATGGTATTTATGTTAGAGGATGACTTTATGTTATATTACTTAGTGGTTGTCCCGATGTAAGGGGTACTTAAGCGGACGTGGCCTATCTAAATATATGATATAATCAAGCTATTTAGTGTGTAGTGGATGGTACCACTGAGAAAGAACATAAAGGTATCTCTAGGATCAACTCACTTTCTTCTTTTGTAGTTATTGTGATGTTTCCATGACTAACCACTAATTAGACCTCCTTGTTACTCTTTGATAAAGACACTTGGCTCACTTACTCAGGTTTCTTGGAAAAAACTGTATGAGAGACCTCTAGGCTTGATAGTTATGGTATCACTTCCTTATACAACGGTGAAGAGTTTCAAGAAAAACTGCTTTAGAATTCCTAAAAAATGAGATTTTTTACAAAAATATCGCTAATTATAGTAAGTCAATATTCATTTGATGCTTTAGTAGACAAAAAATTCAAGTGTAACAATGTTTTGAAGAAAGATCCTTGAAACTGTGTACTCCCGGTGAAATAAATACTTACAGAAATCTCTAGAATTGACATATTAACAAAATTCAAAAACTATTTACGTTTATACAGTAGGAAAATCAAAAAAAAAAATTAAGAAAAAGGGGGGACTTCCCCATATACTAAGGCCAATGCTTTGTCAGTGGAAATAACCTGTAGGAAATCCTCTTTGGAAATGGGCATATGATAAAATTTGAGTCGATGTCCATTTACTACAAAGGAGACTTTTCCATCATCAATTGTTTTAATTTTTACAGCTCCATTTTCATATATAGTGTCTACCTCGTAAGGGCCCAACCACTGGGTGGTGAGTTTTCCTTTGAATGTTTTGAATCGGGAATCAAACAACAAAGCCCAATCACCAGGTTGGAAGTGCTTCTTCTTAATAGACTTGTCATGCCACTTGCTCCTCTAGCTTTGGACTAATATTGTTCATTGGATGGAATCTTGCATGATTTCATCCAACTCATTCAATTGTAGGGCTTGTTGCTTTTGAGCCTCATCCAAGTTCAATCCTAATTCTATGGCAATATGGAAGGTCCTTACTTGGAATTCTATTTGTAGAAGTACTTGTTTCCCGTACACTAGCTCATAAGGGGTATGCCCAGTGGTATTTCTCTAGGTGGTCCAGTATGCCCACAAAGCCTTTGGGAGCCTATCATCCCAATCTCGGTGATGTAATTGAATAGTCCTGGTCAAGATGGCTTCCAAAACATTGTTTGTGGATTCTACCTGACCATTGGGTTGCGGGTGGTATGGAGAATATTTACGGTGTTTAATCCCATATTTCTCTGTTAGCTCTCTCATAAGCTTGGAAGTGAATTGAGTGCCTTGGTTAGTAACAATTTCACGAGGGACACTAAAGCGAGTAAATATGTCTTCATAGATGAATTCAACAACAGACTTCTCTATAGCCTTGAATAGGGATTTTTCCTCTACCCATTTGGTGACATAGTCCATACAAACCAAAATATAGTTCTTCCTACGGGATATGGGTGAAATTGGTCCTACAAAGTCATGGGCCCATTTTTTGAAGGGTTCTATCATAACTTGGGCATACAAAGGCATTTCGTCAGCTGAAATAGGTCTTCCTATCCTTTGGAAACTATCACAACTTCTCACATATTTGGCATCATATTTGAAAATGCTAGGCCAATATTAACCTGATTGTAACACCTTATATGCTATACGTTTGTCAGAAAAATGGCCACCACATGGTCCATCATGACAACTTCGTAGTATCTCTGGTACCTCTTCCTCTTGGACACATCTACGAATAATCAAATCAGGGCCTGTATGAAAAAGGTCATGACCAACCCAAGAGTAATTAACACTTTGTGTAATAATTTTCCACTTTTCATGCGGTGGCAAATGAGACGGTAACTTCCTAGTAGCCAGATAGTTTTCCATATCTGCAAACCATGGGGTATTGACAGAGAGGGAAAAAACATGCTCATCTGGGAAGCTATCATCTACAGGGATATCATCATCCTCATTTTTTATTCATGAAATAAAATCATCTACTACATTATCCTTTCCAGGTCGGTCAAGCACAGTGATATTAAATTCTTGCAATAACATGAGCCACCTAGCCACTCGGCCATTAGTTATGGGTTTATTCATGAGGAATCTAATGGAGGAATGATTGGTATGTACAAATACTTTATAACCTATAATGTAATGATGAATCTTGTTAATAGCATGAACAACTACCAAGAATTCTTTCTCGGTGACTGTGTAGTTCAACTCAGCAGGGGACAAGTTCTTGCTTACAAAATAAATGGCATAGGACTATTGGTCCTCTTTCTACCCTAATACCCCTCCTATTTCGGTGTCAGAGGCATCAATGGATATATGAAATGGGAGAGTCCAATTGGGATCTCTAAGAACTGGTGCCACACACAACTTAGCTTTCAGGGTTTCAAAGGCAGTTTGACACTGCTCAGTCCAAACAAAATCAACATCTTTTATTAACAATCCAAACATAGGTGCAACAATCTTTGTAAAATTTTCAATAAACCACTGGTAATATCCAGCATGTCCAAGAAAGCTTCTCACCTATTTTTTAGTCTTGGGGGGTGGAATTCTGATGATGACCTCAATCTTTGCAGGATTGACTTTTATCCCTTTAGTTGAAACATGATGTCCTAGAACCACTCCTTCAGTTAACAACATTTTTCATTTTTCATGACTTAGGGATAGGTTAATTTCCTGGCATCTGATGAGGACTTTTTCTAAGTTTTCTAAGGATTCTTCGTAAGTGTTACCATAGACTGTGAAGTCATCCATGTAGACCTCCACACAATCATGAATACGATCGACAAATATCCCTAATACTGCTTGTTGAAATGTGGTAGGAGCATTACACAATCCAAATGATAAGACCCTATAGGCATAGGTGCCCCAAGGACAATTAAAGGTAGTCTTGTCCTGGTCCTCGGGTGCTATAAGAATCTGATTGTACCCGCTATACCCATCTAAAAAGGAAAAATACTTCTTCCCAGACAAGGTATCTAGAACTTGATCAATGAAAGGGAGAGGAAAGTAATCTTTCAGAGTGGCTTTGTTGAGTTCCCAGAAATCAATGCAAATTCTCCATTTCCCAGTCACTTTCTTTGGAACCACTACAAGAGGAGATACCCACTTACTGTCGGAGATGGGATAAATGAATCTGACATTTAACAACTTTTGGATCTCCTCTTCGACTATATCTTTAAGTGTTGGGTTCATCCTTCGTTGGGGTTGCCTAATAGGTGTTACTTCCACCTGGGTATATATGTGATGGATGCATGTGTCAGGGTGTGTACCCTTCATGTCAGTGTATTCCCAGGCAAATGCTCCTGATTGTTCTTTAAGGATATCTACTAACTATTTCTATTGGTCTGCATCTAGCCCAGAGTTTATATGTAAAACTTTCCCCTAACTAATCTCGTAGGGCATAGTATAAGACATGGTAGACTCATCTATCTCAAAGATAAAAGATGTCGAAGAAAAAATGGATGGGTCCAGTTGTTCTTGAAATTATTCCCCAAACATGTATTCAAATTGGGGAAAAGACTGTGGAAAATCCACACATGTGATAGCAGAAATAAACTTTTTTAGCACATTTTATGTTGTGTGCTCTTGAGGTGCCCATGCATGGTCACTTGAAAATATAGGTTATTCTCAGTCCACGTTCTCATATGGAAATTCAAGCCACCATATATTCTCTATAATAGGTTGAGATGGAGGGTAAATGGTGAGCTTCTGGATAGAGAGACCATTTGAGATGGTCATTTCCCCTTCTCTATAGCCAATAAATGCATTGGTTGTGGCTAGCCAAGGTCTTCCCAAAATGACGGGATGGCCTTTGGTGGGATCCTTTGAGTGAATGAAAATAAAATTTATTGGGTACTCCTGCGAGGATAAAGTAACCATGATATCATCTAAAATTCCTTTAGGGATAACCCTAGTCTTATCTGCTAATGCCAAAATGGTTGGGGTAGGCTGAAGAAGAGGTTGTAACTGTAATTGTTCCAAAGTAGTAGCAGTCATAACATTTATGGCTGCCCCTAGGTCTATGAGAGTGTTTCCAATGGAGACCTCATTAATGGTTATGGTCACTACAGGGTTTCCTGGGTTCCCATATTTTTCTAGCTTTGGCTTCTCTGATATGTATTCGAAAAGATATCCTATCAAGTGTACTATAGGAGGGTCCTTCTGCTTCCTACCTGGCTTCTTGATACACAATTCTTTGACTACCTTACTATAGATTGGAATGTCTTTAATGGCTTGAAGCAGGGGAATATTGACACAAATATTCTTCAATTCATTCAAGATTTCAAATTCCGGTCAGGTGGTATGTTTCTCGATTACCAATCTGTCTGGATAAGGAGGGGCCTTCATACTTTGTGAAGGTTCATTTTGAGGAAGCTTAGGTTCTTGGTCCTTCGGGATGATAACATCTTCCCACCTAGTGTCATCCATGGGTTGTTTGGTGGTTTCTTCTTCTTCTTCTTCCTGGATGACTACTAAAGGTCTCTACCTATCCAGAACGTTTCTCAATCTTAGATGAATCTCCTGTAATGGAACATGAGTAATAAAATATGTCAGGAAGGCATGCATCTCAACATTGTGAAGAGGTTGAGGGGGCTTATTATTGAGATTCGACAGTATTTGTGTTGGTAATAGTGTTGGTCTTAGGAAGCTTTCATTTTGGTATTGTAGTGGTTGTTGTTGTGGAATAGGAGGTAAAGGTGGTGGAACAAAACCTAGCAGAAGTTGCAGAGTGTTTGGTGAAAACTGAGGATAAGGATGGTTGGACATAGGGATAGGTGGAGCTTGAGGGTTTCCTTGGTTATTTCCTCCTCTCGATCCTTGAATCCAAGGATGTTGGTACTGAGTAGAGCAGTTTTTTCAGCCTGGTGAGTTCCACTATTGTTGTTTTTGATAATAGGGTGTAACTTGAGATTGTATATCTGGGTATGTGGGCTAGTTCCTAGGATGCCATGGCCTCCTAGGTGCATAAGAAGACTCCCCAAGATCTCCACTCTTATAGATGGCTAATAAACTAGGAAATGATGGACATTTATCAGTTGAATAGTATTCTGCACAGAAGCCACAAACTGAAATGTTATCTAATGGGAATTCCCTTGAGGAATGCTTCCTCCTGCACCTTGGGCAATATATACTCATTGCTGCATTTTCCTGCTCTTGTTTCTTTTTGAATTTTAGGGTGTCCAACTGGGAACCTATTGTGCTTAAGATATCTGTCTTAAATTTTTCTAAAAGGTTCCCTATATTTTCTCTTTTGATACCACCTGAACTAACTGGTTTTAGGTTTCTATTATAAGGGTCCCGAACATTATTCCCTGTTTTGGCTCTACTCCTTGAGTAATTTTTGCCCATTTCACATATTTCAGAAAATGGTTTATGGGAGATGTCACTTGATGCCATTAGGTTAAAAATCTCTATATATTCTTCTGAAATTCACTTAAGGAAAAGAGCCCTAATTTCATCCTCTGAGAGGTCATGGTATTTTGACTTCTGGGAGATATAACCAAATCTTTCCATATAATCTTCGAGGGTCTCATCATCTAACTGTTGGATTTTAAAGATGTCATTACGAGACTCTTTGGTCTTGCATTAATCTTGTTACTTCTTAAGAAATATGTCCTTCATGGCTTCCCAAGACCTAATACTAGATTCTCCCAACCCCATGAACCATCTTGGTGTAGAGTCTTTGAGGGTGGTAGGAAAGACTTTTAGTTTCTGGGCATCTTGTACGTAGTTGTAGCTCCTAAACAAGATGTCAAATTTAAATGGGAAGGTGTTTGGATCTTCATTCTTTTTACCATAAAAGGTAGTCAGTGCTGAGAGAGGAGTATTCTTCATGTTGACATTTGGAGTGGTGTCCAAAATTGGAAACCCGAAGGTAGTTTCGGTTTGGTTTCCAGTTTCTTCTTCCTCCCTGTGTCTTACATTGTTATGATCCTCCTGATCATCCATGTTGTTTTGATTTCCAAAAAGAGAGTACCTAGGTGGTTTTATCTTTGAAGAGAACAAGGTTTCTCTTTGATGGAAAGATCTTCCTACTGATTGGATATCTGGGACCCTACTCGAGCCGGTTAAGATTATTGGTGCCAAAGTTTCCGTGTCAAGGAGAGATAATTACATTGGCTGAACTACCAAACAAAATATTCACCTGTTCAAGGTCTATGATGTCTTCAAAATTAGGATCTCCTGGTGGTGATGTAAAAGCAAAGGTTGTATTGTTTGGTTCTGCAGAAGGCTTGAGTGGTATTGCCTCATGTCCCAATATGATTGATTCTTCAATTTCTTGTTCTATAGTGATCCCTGTGTTAGTCTCTTCAGAGGCTATTTTATCTCTTTGAGTTGAGCTATCTCCTATTTTTCAGTATCGGTCTGTGGATTTATAAGTGAAACGTACCTTCCCCAAAAAAGATCGGAAGGAACCTTGGTTGAAAGGTCTGATTTAGATTTAATGTATCTACCTTTTGGATCTCTATGTCTATTCATGAAAGAAAACAAAAAGAAAAAGAAAAAATACCATTGGGTTTGGGGGAGCTTGCAATAGCAGATGCGCAGGTTCTTACCTCTTATATTAAAGTCCCCCCACCACCAATCTAATGCTAAGGTCTAGGAATGATCTATTTCCTAACTACTTTCTACCTTGAGACAACTCCCCGACAATGATGCCAAAAATCATGGGTCTTCTATATGCAGTAAAAACAAATTAAAAACCCTCAATTAAATTGTCAACCTGGGGTAAGTAAACTTAGAGTTGTAGCAAAATATATGTCAAAGGTAGAAGGGCTTGTAGTAGTATAGTATAACTAAGGAAATGGCTATCTAAGGGCTAATATATTCAAGCAAAGCTATCTAATGAGAAAACCCTACTAAACAACTTGAAACTATGTAACCTAAGTACTTTTGGACCAAGGATCGATGGATAGTTCTAGAAAACAAATGAAAACCCTACTTGAAGAAAACTAGTTCATAACAATAAGAAAAAGCAACTATTAAGCATAACAATAAGCAAATAACAAAAGCAAACTACTTTAACTAGCCTACCTAAATTCAATGAGAAACTACCTTATGAAAGCAAGTAAATAAACAAGAAACTATACTATCAAAGAAAGAATAGACAAGTAAGCAATTTAACCTATTAAAGCAAGTAAACAACTAACTACTCTAAGATAACTTCTACTGCAAGTAAACTAATTAAGACTACTCGTTAAACAACTAACTAAGCTAAGAGGCAAGTAAACTCTATTCTTAATTCAAACTTCAAAACTATTTCTAATTCATAAAAGGAAATCTATTTAATTGAAAGAAGGAAGAACTAACAACTAACCTTACAAACTGCTCTTTAATCTACCAAAGAAAAAGACTATCTATACTACAATAGCAATAAAACTATCTTCTGATCTACGAAAGCAAGAAACTATCTTTTAACCTATAAAAACTCAAATATAGTGTTGGTGGTTGTCTGAATGTCTCAGGTGTCTTATAATATCTAGATGGCACTTGACAACAAAAGATAACTCAAGAGGTATAAGATCAATACTGATTTGAATAGAAAAGTGAAAGGTCTGGATCAAACAATACAATGAGAACTTAGCCATTACAGAAACAATCGTCAATTACCCTACATATTCATGGAATTATTACTCATGCATTAACCATCAACAATATAACGATATTTTAATTGTACTTCTATGTTATGTAAGCAAAATTCATAATTAAATTCAAGCATTAACTAAAAAATGGAATTGCAATCTAATTCTAGGAAATAAAGTACATAAAATGAAACTATGATATATCTATTTTAACAATTCAAAGTGCAAGAAAGAAAATGCTTAAAAATAGAAATTAAAGCATGACATATAAAAAGTAAACTAATGAATACATTAAATAACAACTAGTTAAGAAATATCTACATGAAAATAGAATAAGCAATCTATAATTAAAAAATGAAACTAATCCTATTCACCCACCGAATCCTTGTTAAGGAAAACATAAAATAAAACTATGTTCTACTCTATTTTAAACTTTGATTCTAAAAGCATAAATAAAACACAATCTAATATCTAATTGCACATGGGGTTATTCTATGAATTTGCAAATTTGTTCCTAACTACGTAATCAACGCATATTAACACAAGCCATCATACTAACCTGCAAAAGAGAGTTAAAATAATTAAACTACAACAACAAATTAGAAAGCAAAGAAATAAAAGGATAGTTCATGTACAGGAAACAAAAAGAGACATCTAAGCTATGAAATGCATAAATAACTTAAAGAAAAATTACCAGACTATTGGTGGTCCCCCCAGCAAGTCGTGGTCACTTCTCAAATGCACACCACGAACTCAGCAAATCAATTTCACCACTAAAACTCAAAAACGCAGCTTTATATAATTCTGTCAATTGAAAAATAGAAAAAATAGAGGAAAACGTTTTTATCTCTATCCTCTACTTCTTCTGCTACTTCTTAACTATTGTATGACCACCACGGTGGTATTTATAATATTTATAGACCAAGTGGTCTACCACTTCTAAAAACAACAAATTACATTAATGGTGCCCTAACTGCCGAAATAGAGAGAACGAATAATCGCCCTGCTCAACAACCTAAACTGAGTTGTCAAGAGTTCAGTAGCTGGAGGGAGCAAGCACGAGCAAAAATCATGTTCTTGATTCACCCACCATTGGCCACCAATACCATAACCACCAAATCTCCCACCTTTTTTGTGCAGGATGCATTGCTGGACGGAGTGTTGGAGTGGGTACCGGATAGAGTACTAGATGGAGTCTCGGAAGCAGAAACGTGATGCGATTTTTCCCTGTAACACCAAAAAACGTTAATTAGATCCTTGAAAACATAAAAACGTGATGAATTATACTTAATATTGACATCAAACATGAATTATACATACCTGGTCTGGATCATACCATTTTGGCACAAAATTCTTCAAAAAGCTTCTCCAAAACATGAAAAACACATATGTACATTTGACAAAAGTATCTAATTACTGTCATAAAAATGATCATATCTCAAGTCTTGCTGCACTCAAACTGCGTGTATCCCCTTCGGGAGGTACGTAGTAATCATGGAGTACTCAAAATATGTGGGCACGCTATCTCGACTCACCGCGCCGGCCAGAGGCAGGATGTAATCGGGCAATATGGATGGCATCAGCTTCGCATTTGCTAGGTCATCTTTGTGTTCGATTCTCTTTTCCACTGATGGTTAGGATGATCCATCTTTGCGAGCAGTCGACGGAGAGGCTTTCACTCCTCTCGTCAATGACACTTGAATACTTGGAGACATTGCTCTTTCAGACATTACTCTTTCAATCATTAGGTCAATGAGAACTTCTTCGACAATTTTCTCTGCAACGCTAAGCTCGTTCGACATGCACGCTCATGGTTGAATATCTCAGGTTCGAAGAGTAAGCGCTCAATACAATAGGATGAATGGTAATATCACGATGATCACTATGTGAAATCAACTAGTCTACAGGATCAAATTCACAGTTAGAAAAAATGTTCTCGTTGCATGGTGCGATGGGATAATTAGATAACTTGACAACGAATCTCTTGCAATGGGTGAGAATCCTTCATTAACATAGTTATTTCCATTATGGCATGGTCCCAACGGTCTAGTGGCAGACTTTCTGATCATAAATTCCTTTCTACCCATTTGGGTTGTCGTTTTAACGGTTATATTGTCCCCAACGACTATATTTCATTGCCATGGTGAAGTGCCATGTGACGTAGTTCTAATATCTCGACAAAGGTCCAATTTTGCAAATTTTCTTTCTGCGAAGTTCCCTCTGGAACCTTCTGTAACTTTTCTATTTTAGCTCTCTTCTTACTTAGTTTTCTAGCCTTCTTTTCGGTGAGCTTCGTCTCAGAATTCCTTTTTCGGTTATGATTCATATCTTCTTTTGGCATAGTAACTTCGCGCTGGTGAGATTCTTTCCTAGAAATCAGGGGTAATACTTCATCTATATCTGGAATAGGTACTTGATCTAGGTGGATATCGGTGGAGACCCACCTTCTCCAACTGGCTCAAAACATTTTTCTGGCAATTTTGGTAATTTACTATTTTTAGCAGTTTGTCGGTTCCTGAACTTCCGGAGTTGTTTTGAGGCCCTAAACAATGTTTTTTTAGATTAATGGATCGTACCGGGGAGAAACATGGATCGTACATTAATTTTTCTCACCCAAAAGTTGTATTCCTCAGATATATCTTTCCAACGAGCTATTGAGTGCCACGATCGGAGATCGTATGCAAAAGTTATGCCCTTGGGAAGTTGACGTATCAACTACCCCCATCGGGGCCCACAAACCTTTTGGATTTTCATCTTCCGGGGTTAGGTTTTTGGATTTTACTTATGTTAAAAAGTCCCTTAGAGCCTCATTGTAATAATCATGTTATTTTGAATGCATGTAGTCATCACATCTCTTCTCAGAGATAAGATGCCACCATTCTAGCGAGTCTTTCACTCTGTATTTTTACAGCCTCTGTACATTTATTTCATTAATAGAAATCATGTATTACTGTATATATGTGTTTATGGTTGCATCTCTGATACATTTCTATTATATTATTGAATATCTTTGATATCTCTGTGCATTTCTTTATTATATCTCCGCTCTCATTTTGTGTTGAAAATAATCTGTATCAGTACTTCAGTCTTCTGCGAATCTTCTAGTGTTCTTCCTAATTCGATATCCAAGTCTCTAGTCTTAAATAGCTTTGCTCAGTTATCATTTTCTTCAATCAAGTGTGCGATCCTCCTAGTCATGAAATCTTTCAACTCTTGCTTCTTCTGCTCTAATATTTCTTCTTCTTTCCTTCTGGCCTGATCTCCTTCAATCCAAGGTTTTCCTAGTAACATAGTGTTGGCGTTCGGAAGTCACTCCTGGATTGCTAGCAGGAGCAGAGCTCGAAGCCCATCAGATTTAATGTCACGGTTTGTTTTAAAAGGTGATCAAATGGAGGGAAACTCAAAACAGCGTCGTATCAACTCGGAAACCAGACCAGGCATGCATGAAAGAGTGAGGTCCTGATAAACTCCAAGCAGTGAGTCGTAGTAAAGGCGAGTAGGTGGAAGATTTACGCAAGAAGAGCGCAATGATCTATTACAAACATCAAGTATGCAATAGATAAAGAAGAATTGCATCCGAACGCAAAATCCTTTTACATTCAAATACAGAAAACCAGAGGGCACGACAACGCCACAACAAATCCTTTATTGCAACAAGCTGCACTACTGTGAATCCTCTGGCGAAAGATGAAACAAAGACGGAAAAGAAAGAGAACTGTTTGTTATAAACCAAGAAATCTCAAACACAGAGACATAACCAGGAAACCAGAGTATTTGCTGAAACTTTACAGTCGGGAGCTTAGCTCTACCATCGATAGATACAAAAATGGCAAAAATGCCTACATATACTCAAAATAACACAACGGCGGAATCAAGAAACTGCAATAAAGGCTTTGCGTCTGCATGGCTTCTGACAACACGGAGCTGCGATCTTTGAATGGTCGTGCAACTTACGGCGGACGCAATCAGCCTTCTGACAATTCATTCGGCGAATCGACGTGCTTTCAATTCATT
>JASDQU010109113.1:16914-31051 GCA_032191745.1 Picea mariana
AGGCAGGGCCTTAAACCATTTCCTAGCCTCACCTTGAAGACTATGGACAAAAATCCTCATCCATACGTCTGCATGCATGATAACATTATCATCCGTAAAACTGTAAAAGGCTTCTAGGTGTTCTTCTACAGTTATGTCCCCCCTCGCCTGTAAACTTGGCCAGGTGCTTGAGGTAACCATCTGCTGGGAGGGCATTGATAGGCTAGGGTAACACAAGGGGAGCATACCTAGTGGCTATAATAGCCTCCATTTTGGTCATAGGGGGATTTTCTCCTGCCATAGGGATATTACATGGAGGAGAACTCGGAGGAGGAGGAGCCTGAAAAGGGGATATTAGGGATGAGCTCCTAAGTGGAATGGGGAACAATAGGGGATTTAGGGAGAAGGCTGACGGGCTTAAGTCAGTAGATGCTTCTCTTTGTGGTAAAGCTAGGAGTGGGGAAATATTCTGTGGTCCTAGGTATACGCCAAGGTACAGCTTAAGGGGAGAGGGGAGTGACAAGGGTTTCTCCCTCCAATCCCAGACCAGGGGGGGGAAACTCAACTAGAACACTCTCGAAATTCAGGAAATGGGAAACTTCAGAAAAAGGTTTGCTAAGAAACTGAGGATGAGAAAATGGATTTCCTACAGAAGGAGATGGCGGATTACCTGGTTCGGCAGGGAAATCTTCTCCTTCAGAGGCCTTTCCTTTTCTAAGAATCACCTCCGGATCAGTTTCAGGTGTAGTTAGAGGTAGTTGTGGATAGGACCATGTGTGTCTGCCTATGGAAGCCACAACTAACCCAATAGGTTTGCCGCAGTGGAGTCGTCACAATGGAGTTTCCAGGTGCACAGTAGCAATATTCAAGGGCTCTGATGCCTGATGCACCTTCAGAATCAGAAGCTCAATGTCTTTCAATCCCAGGGAAGATTTTCAACTTTGTCCCCGGCAACAGTGCCAGAAATGTTAGCGTCAAAAGTCACTCTTGGATTGCAACAGGAGCAGAGCTCGACACCCATTAGTTTATGTCACGATTTATTTATAAAAAGGGGTGATCAAATGGAATTTAACTCAAAAAAATGTTGTTCTAACTCTGAAACTAGGCCAGGCATGCATAGGCAAGTGAGGTCTTAGACAAACTTTAGACAGTGAGTTGTAGTAAGGGTGAGTAGGGTGAAGACTTGTATAAGAGAAATGCAAAGGTCTGTCGTAAACATCAGGTTTCTAACATATTGTAGGAGAAAACATCTAAACGCAATATCTTCTTACATTCCCAGGCACGTCCAAGGCACGTCCAACAATATTCCCAGGAGTGTATTCGTACATCAACTTCCCGGGGTCGTAACTTTTGCATACGATCTCCATTTTAGGCGTGTGATAGCCCGTTGGAAAGGTATCATTGAGGAGATTAATTTTGGGGGATCAATTATTTCTTTGGATATCATTGAGGAGATCAATCCTGAAAAACATTTATATAGGCCCTCAAAATGGCCCCGGAAGTTAAAACTACTAAAAATAGTAAATTGCCAAAATTGTCAGAAAACTGTTTTGAACTAGTTGGAAAAGGTGGGTGGCCACCGATATCCATTTAGATCACATATGTATTGAGTTATTCATACGTCCAAGCGAAAATGTCTTTATATTCTTTGAATAACTTGATGTATGCCTGCTTTTCTTCAGGAGGAAATTTTTTTCCCAGGTTGACGTTCTGAGGAGAAAACTCAGATCTCAGGTTTATTGTTTCAAACTATAGGCATGAGGTGTTGGTCTTGCAATTCGTGACCTTCTTGAATTTTTCTTCAAGGTCGTAGAGTTTTTCTAACCTGAATACACTCCTGGGAATATTGTTGGACGTGCCTTCTTCTTTAGTATCATCATTATTATCAGTATTCATCACTATGTCATGTTGACCCTCATCTATGATAGAATCCTTGAAGGTATCTTTGAGGTGTATAAGATTGATGAGTTGATGGTCATCGTCAAAGACCCTCCAAATTATGATATTGTTTGGAATTTATGACCTGCACAAAATTTCAACAAAGAAGGACTCAAGTATCAATTTGTCTGAGGGTATTAATCTGGACGCCACATTTGCTAACAAATCGATGTCAGAATTTAATGATCGGGGAATGATGTTAATATTGAAAGTAGTGAAGGACTTAATTATCTCCCAAACCTCTAACTAATAATTTTTTAAGTGACTTGAAAGTAAATGAATAGTATTTGTTAGAAAAAAAGAATCGCATAACAATAAAATAAAACAAATGTGTAAATAAAACACAGAAGATATACAATACAATAGAGACACAGATATATGTGGTTCACCCAGTGTGGGATACACCCACCAAAGTAATTGCCAGGTCCTTCCTCTCTTAGAATACAATATTCGTAATGATACACAACTGTAATACAATTCCCTCATAAAAGTGGGTTGCCTTCTAGGGAAAAAAACCCTAACATAACTTCTACCATTAGATCTGTGACCTTATAATGAAATTGCAATATACATTTACAAGATAATTTTTCCTTCAAGGGATTCGCCCTCGAACCCCCGTCGGGGGCCAGCTTGCCCATGGACCCNCCCCGCCTGGGGGGGCAAGCCCCCCCCCCCCGCATGGAGGGGTGTACAATCTTCATGGGGTATAAACATGGTTGAAAACAAAGACCTATGAATCAAGAAGATAATCAAGATCCATAACCAACAATATTTCGTACCCGTCTAATGATGATTTTAGAGTCACCATATAACTTGATTTTTTCTTCTTTCAAGCCAACCACCTTCCTAAGTGATTATACAAGGGCCTCCTATTCAGAAGTGTTGTTGGTGCAAGGAAATTCCAGTCTGCATGAAATTAACATTTTAGTACCTTTCAGATCTTTTAGTATACAACCCGCTCTTTCACCTTCTAAGGATTTTGATCCATCAAAGAATAACGTCCACATATCAAGATCACCTTTTTTTTATTTCAACTGGTATTTTTGAATTTTCATATTTTTTGGTTTTCAAAATGTTAGTAGAGTCAGTGCATTTCTCTAACTTATCTCTAAAAACTACGTTAGTTTTTACATCTAGGGGATTGTTAGTTTGTTCAGCTATATCGCAACTAGACTCAATGATCTAGGTGTAATGAAGGATTTCAGATTTAGCATTAGATTCCATGAGAGTTGATGGTTCTACTGTGAAGTTCCCAAAAAATGTCTCAAATGAATAATTTCCAAGAATGGAATGGTTGAACATCACCGGTTAATTTGAATTGTTCAAATCAATAACTACGTGTTTCATGTACCTTTCTCAGTCAATCCTGATTTGGTTCATTTTACCATTGAAAGTGAGCCATAGATGGGACCATTCGGTAACGAAATAACTGTTCAACACGGATTACCAATATTGACTCAAGAGCATACCATAATTATCACAAATATCCACTACTATTATATCTATGGTTTGATGAACTTTAGGGTTAGCAAACATCCTAATCAACACTTTTTTCAGTTCTCCGACTACCTTAACTTTAGTTTCATCTAACTAGATAATGAGAATGTTAGATGGTTCAGATTTGATGTTAAGTTTCTCACATACTTTAAGGGGCATGACATTGGATGAATCTCATGAGTCCACCATGCAATTATGAAAATTTCTATTGAAGATTTCAAAAGTGATAAGAAAAGGAGGAGTGTTGGACCTGGATCTCTGACTTGTTAAGGATGCATTAGTTTCCACCTGAATTTTGGAAGGAATATTGTTATTAGGCGAAGTTACCTTTGTGATTACCCTTTTTTTTCCTGATTCTAATTCATGAAAGCTAGGAGAAGTCTTACCTTGTAACGTTCTAATGAAATTTTCTTGGATTTATGGATTTTTCATGAGTTCAAACAAAGAAATGTTGGATTTTATTTTCTTTAGATCTTCTAAAAATTCATATTCCAATTTGGCCAAGAGTGTAGGATGAATATTTGATTTTGTTGTTTGATCTATTGTTTTTGGATTGGGGGAAGTATTCTTGGATGAATTAGGGGTAGTATTGGTTGAAAGAGAAGGTTGCTTGGGAGTAGTGGTAGTGGGAGAAGCAGGATTACGAATATCGGGGGTGTTATCGAGAATATTCTTACCGACACTCTAGGTGGTTATGACATTTTTTGAGATGTACACTTACTCAAATTTTTCTTCATCTTCTCCAAAAGATAAGTCCTAGAAACCATTTAATTGTTTCTCAATTGGCTCATCAAAATCCTGGGGTTGTTCTTGTTGTTCCTAAACTCCATTTCCTTCATCATTGTTTTCATCCATATTCTCTATTTCCCAAGTTTGAAGGGCCTGAACGATATCTTTCATATTGATACATTCCATCTAAGAGGGGAAGGATTTGTTGGTTGGGGGAGTGTTACTATATTTATTAGGTGGGAACTTAAAAAATATTTTCTGATTAGAATATCGATCTCCATTACCTCTTTTCAGGTCAACTAAATCGTTGGATAACTTTTTGATGATTCTTTGAAGAGTTTCCATATCCATCGAATCATGGGTTTTTTATCTTCAATGGATTTAGATGCAGAGAGTTTACTCTTACCTTTGTCTTTATAAGGTTTTGAATTGGAACTACCCTTTAAACTTAACAATTTTTTCTCAAATTTAAGGGTTTTCTGGAAAGCTTCTTCTAGATTATCCTTTTCAGAATATTTTACATACATGGCCATGGACATGGGTAAAAAAAAATATATAAAATTCAATTATGACATCTTCAATAGGTTTTGAGGCCATTGGGATTCTCTTTAACGAAGTGAGGAACTGTTGATTGTAATTAATAACTAGTTCCTTGGAATCCATTTTGACTTTTGATAGTTCGAGGACCTGAGTGGCTGGTGTCTTATTTTCCCCAAATTTTTGGAGGAAAGAGTTTTCAAAATTCCTCCAATTCGGAATGGAAGCTTCTTCTAGAGAGAAATACCACATAGACACTTTTTCTTCAAAGGTAAGAGGAAACAAGTGATAGAGGACGTCTTCGTGGCGAACGATTGGTAACCTAATAGCCAACAAAAATTTCTTAATATGGTTCTCAACTGAATCCCTCTTGTCGAGGTCAAATTTAGGTAGGAATTTCTTAGGGTGTCTGGGCATATCATGCTGAACTCTAGGTACAACAATTGCATCAGCAAACAACCAAGGCTGGTAAGGGGGAGGATTTTTGTTTTCATTTTCTTTGGCCATGTTTAGGGGTTGATATACAATGACTTGATAGGGGTTATCTTTGAATTCACTCTCAAACTGGTCCCCTTCTTCAGAATTGTCCTCTGTCTCGTTTCTAGGGGTGTGAGGGGGGTATTCGGGAGGTGCGGGTGGTATACCTCTTGCCCCTCTGATGAGTATAGGATATTCAATATTGAATTCTAAAGCCTTAGAGAAATCATACGTATCTTCAGGAACATGATATTCAGGAGTCCCAACCAAACGGTTTTCTTGATAGGAGTATGGGCTAATGAAATAGGGATATGTATGATGAAGATTCTTCTGATTTTTAGGCAGAGACTAATCTAAGGGCACCTGTCCATTCTGGTTGTTGCGTTTTCTAGTCAAAGATCGATTGGTTCGTTTAGTTGACCGCCTGACTAGAGAGTTGATCTATGATATAGTTAAGATATGAGGTTGAGGAGAAGAGAAGTATGTTTCATTATGAGAGGAAATGCGGTGAGTATTGACCCGAGTAGGAGTATTCATCGTATATTCTGAAGGGAAGACATTATGTTCAGAGTACATTTGATGGGAATCATTCATGGAGGAAAATATTACTTATGGGGAAGAACGAGAAGAATTCAAATTTCTATTTGTAGCCATTCAGGTCTGTGGCCCTCCTTCTAGCATCATTTTGTTAACGAGCCAAAATGACCCGTTCAATCAATTGAGGGAAAACACCTGGTGACAGGTCCCAACTAGACCCGCTCTCGTTTGGGATAGTGCTTTTGACCAGATTTTGGACTGGTTACCAAATAACTAAAATACTAACAAAAAACTAACTAAATACTAACTAAAATATGAATCTGAGAACCAAAGGTTCTCAAATGAATTAAAAATAATGAGAAAAAGAAAAGAAAACACAACTAACTGACCTTAAACTAAGATATACGACCAGTAATCTAAGATGCAATTTTAAACTAATGCTATTTAATCTAACCTATCCTGATCAAGAGAAAAATAACAGAATAAATGAATACAATGAAAGATGTATACTACTTGATTATAATAAGTTCATGACACAATTTATACGAATATTTGATATCATAATCTATTAGAACCAAAGAAGTTAGAAACTTAACATGATCACACTATTGTTGTACTCATCTCGAGAAATCATGATAGCTATGAAACATAAATATTAATTTTGGGTTAATTTGTCAACTAACATTCACATGCTACAAACAAAGAAATGCATAGAAAAAATAATCTCATTCACACATATCAATACCATAATCTTCAAATTCAGAATGTCTCCTAGATTCAAAAAATAACTTTTAGTAACGATATTGTACTGCTAGCTTTAAAGACCAAAAACCCTTTCAAATGGGTAGCGATCCCTTTATATAGTGAGGAGTCTTCCTTTACAATGTTTTTTCGTGGTAATTATAGAAATTTGAGCCATTTCACAAAAAATGACTCTTCATTTTCCAACAAATATTACAATATCAGAAGAGAACAACATCTAGACAGAAATGAAAAAAATAGAAATCATGACTTGGTCTGCTCCTGTTATTGGTCTTGGTATTCCTTCCAAGTGGACTAGTCATTAAAAATGCTCTCGATCTTGCTCGATTTCAATCTCTCTAAGACTGATTCTCCAATATAGAATTTTGCAGCCACTTCTTGATGTAACTGCTCAACCATGGAATTTACATAGGATTTAATCTTCTGGGTAATCCATACTGTAGGAAACAACAAATGTTCTTCAATTGATTTTTCATAAAAAAGAATCAATTCCTAAATGCTTGTTTCAATGGCCTTCTTTAAATATTCCACCTCAACCTCCCTGGTGCTGACAAAAGTCGTTTCATCTATAGATTGCAGTGGTTGTATCCTTTCCTCTGCTATGAGATCATTATCATTTTTTCATAGTTGTGCACATGTGTTAGCAACCACCCCTTGGGTGGAATGGACACTCCTGAAGAGAGGCTTGCTGGTGTCAAAAAACATTCGCTATCTGATTCCTTCTCTTTTTGAATAAACTGGAAGGGAGGTAGGTATAGGTTGTAGCCTATCTTTCCACTTTACCATTTCCTCAAAAGCCTCACTAGATTTTCGATACCTTCCTTGAGTTTGAATTAGAGTATTCTACAAGTTTTATTGTTCTTGCCACTATACTCGTATGTCGATCAATAGACCAAGGAACTCATTCTTTACCTTAGATAGATATTCATTAACATCCAGGGCTTGAGATTTGATGGAATCCATGGTACCTGTTGAGGTGCTATTATTTTCTAGAGAGGAAATAATTTTATGTTTTTCCACTTCCAACTCATCCCTATGGGTGTCCCGTAGGATTTTCATCCTCTTTTCAAACTCTTCACTCAAGTGGTCTCCTTGTTCCTATATAGCTCCATTAATTTTTCCATATTTTAGGCTTTCAGTTATGCTAACAACTTCCTGGACATCTATGTCGAATTGGTTTCTTACATCCTTCAACTCTGTTTCAAGCTCGGTTACTTAGGTCCTGACAGTGTTCAAGGCATTAGTTACCTCCAAAATAGAGGAGGCATTTAATCTTGTGAAATATTTAACCATCCCTTTCATCCCATTTCTAGCCTCAAAGGATATCTTGTGTTTGGGGAAGCTGAAAAGGACTTAATGTAGAGGTGCGAGGAATAAATTTCAAATATCATAAAAATTCCATTTGAAATTTATGCTCCACAATTGGGAGAAATACACATGAACGAGGAGATGAATTCAGTTCCAATTCCATCCCAATATGGGAAATTGAACTGATGAAAAAATTGTGTCTATCATATAAGAAAACATATAAAAACATGGCTTCTTCATAACTAGGATATTTTTAGCATGTAGTAAAATGTTAAATGCCAAGATATTCGCCCAGTTAAATATATTTCATGTCTTAACGACATTGGGCGCTAATGGAAGCCATTAATATTGTTGAAGCCCTAGAAGGGAAGTGGGGTAGCTGAGGGATTGTTGAGAAGAGAAGGGGCACACTTCCTTGGGTGGGACAGGCATGTGGGGAATGAGAGGATGTAGGCTGTTAGTTGAGTGAGCACCTGAGACAGAGTCTTTCCTGTTGTCTATGAACCTTAGCCTGGTTAGGAACCCCTTTACCCGGGTGGAGTTAAGTCCCAGCTCGGGGTTGACTCATTGTTGAGAGTGATGAATAATGTAGTCTAAGGCTGGAAGGTTCGTGGATGGTTTGTACGCAGTTGGTGACAATATTTCCAAGATAAGTACCAATCGTATGATAAAATTATATGTTGCATTGTTATTTACGTGCTTATGTTACAGTTGATCATATATGTGATTATAACTATTTGTAAGTGTGTGCTCTTCTCTTCTCCATATAATGGACAGAGCACGGACACCAGTAACTTGTAAGGGGTTTTAATCCTATGGGTGGGGACCAGTTTCTGTCCTTTTTTAAAAGTCTCATCCTCATCCACCCACCAATGTTTCATTTATTTTTTCCGGTCCTTTTATTTTCTAGGCGAACCCTTTTAGAAAAGGTTCGTTTAGTGAGAAAGTCGAAGTGGGAAGGTGATACCTGGAGGTAATATCCTCTAGTATGAGAGAAGCTACTCACACTCCTTGTTTTCTCATGATAAGTGCTATGGAAGCGTGAAATTGTTTGAGGCACCACTATGCTGGCGTGTTGTATGGGAATAGTTGTGGCCTAGAAGCTACCTGGTGAATTCCTCTTTTTAGGATATTATGGTACACCTTTAAGAATTCGTTGACTTCATGAAACTTTTTGGATTAGAAAATCCTGTAGATCTCTTCAAATATGGGGCAGTGGTCCTCGCTAGTATTAGGAATCATATCAGTCACCAGAGTTTCAACCAGTCAAGATGATGATTCAGGGCCTGCGAGACCCTAGAAGTAAACCGAACTCCTAGGTATTTTGGGATTTTGGCTCGCCATGATGAATAACTAGATTAACCTATAATAACACATTAAAATAAATTTAATCTTATCTTAAGTATAACATATTAGCTGTAATAATGAAAAACTGGTCAAACGATAGAAAACAAAAAGTTATTGGTAAATAAGAAGTTGTAGTAACAAAGAAGTTAATATAATTGAGCGAGGGAGTCTATACATAAATTGAACTTCATGGATTGAGTTTTGAAAACTTATGGTGCAAGTTGTGTCCTGAAAGGGTGTTTTTATAGCTTGTAATTCACATCCAATTAGCACGGGTATGCCATAACTCAGGTGTGTACGAACATATTTCCAAATATGATCTTAACATTTCTTGTTAATGTGCATCATTTCCATAATTAAATATTATTAATTAGGTTAGGCACATTTATTAAAACATCAAGGAAAGCGCTAAACCACATCCTTGAATAAGAACGTTATTGGGGTTGAGCTTTTAGAGTATGAAATATCATAGTTTTTTCGAATTCCGAAGGGAAAGGTATCGAAGGTATATTCCCTAACACGTGGGCCAATGTGTGGGCGCGGTGTGTCAACCAAAGAATAGTAATACGGACAGAGGTGGGGCCTGTCGGGTTAAAAAATGATGAGTGTGGAACTAAAACCCAAGCGGAAGGTATCGATGGAATATTCATTGCTTAGAAAGGCATGCTAAACTATGTGTTTTACAAGATTTCGGTGTTTTTGAAGATATGGAAAGTTTGAGCTCCGATGACAATGGTATCGAAGAATATTCTTTCTTCTTAGGAGAACGTGTGGGACACAAATGAGAAGGGTCAGAAATACATTGGAGTTTTCTTTTTGGAGTGCGATGAGATGATGTTTAAAATGGGTCCCAACGAGGATGGTATCGAAGGTAATATTCCTTTGATACCTTAGAAACATTTTTATGTTCTACAAGAAATATAGACAAATCATTTAAGAATGGAATAAAATGAGGCATTCAATAGTTCAATCTTGGGATGACACTTGGGTAAGTGGTCATTCAACAAGTCATCATGAACTTTGGGGCTTTGCACAAGAAAGCGTGGTAAGAGCTGGGGTGATCAGAGAATGAAGATAAGAGTTTGAAATAATGCGTTAAAAAAGGATTCCTATGAACATGATCCCGAAACAGAGTTGGTTAGAGCTATGGTTGTCTTAGAGAAGTAAGGATACCGGTCCTGTAGGGAAAAATATTGGTGAAAAAAAAAAAAAAAGGAGAAATTATTTTAGGGGCGCCATAAAATTTAGAAAGAATTGTTGTGGGATGCCCCACACCAGACTGTTGCATCAACTCATTAGGATCTAGGTTCATATTACAGAGACGAATCTAAGATCATGGCTATAGGAAGAAAAGGTATATCAACTATCAATTCAAATTCTTAAGTTCAATATTGCCAAAATATAAAGAAGAGAAGTGAGGTTTTTCATGTCATAGTTATAGTCAAGCATACCAAGGTAGATACTTTATTTGATAGTGGATCTCAAGTTAACCTAATATCTGAATAAATTGTTAAGAATATGGGTTTGAATACAACACCTCACAAAAATCCATATCCATAAGGTTGGGTGTGTGATGATGCTAAGTTGTAGGTAACATAAGCAGTGTAAGATCATGTTTGCAATAACAACTAAGTTCTTTGATGGGGTTGATTTAGATGTTGCGCCGCATGAAATTTGTGAAATTGTATTGGGTCGTCCATATCTATTTGACATGAAGGATGTATTCTATCGAGAAGATAATAAATGTCATCTTTTCAAGGATGGGGTTGAATGTTTTTTCAGAACTCATCACATCAAAACTAGTGTTCTCTAGTGAGCACAGGGAAAATGAAGAGACTCGTGAGTGCAAGTAAATATTTTGTTCTCATGATATTGAAATAGAAAGAAGACTAGATAATAGATTCTTTATCATGTTGTGATCCAAATCATAAACAAGAGTTGATCAACATTATATCTAATTATGATGAGTTGTTTTAGGAGCCTATAGGGTTGCCTCCTAAAAGGGAGGTAGAACATAAAATATATTTGGAGCAAGATGCTCCTCTTATGAACATTGGAATGTACAAGTCTTAAACAATTGAGAATGTAGAAATAAGGAAGCAATTTTAGGAGTTTATCAATAAAGGAATCATCATACGAAGCTCCTCTACCTATGGTTCTCCTATTGTATTAGTTCCGAATAAATATGGAATGAGGATGATGTGTATTGGTTTTCGAGCCCTGAACAATATTATGGTAAAGAACCATTATCCTCTTCCCAGAATTGATGATCTATTAAATTAGTTAAAGAATGTTGCGTATTTCACTAAGTTGTATTTGAGAAGTGGTTACCATCATATCATAATTGCAGAAGGCGACATATGGAAAACTGGTTTCTAAACCAAGCAAGGCTTGTTTGAATGGTTGGTTATGTGATTTGGGTTATGTAACACACCAACAACATTTATGAGAGTGATGAATGATGTGTTACAACCCTACATATATGATTTTTTTATTGTATATCTAGACAACATATTGATATTTAGTCAAATATGGTAAGATCATATAAAGCATGTCAAGATATTCTTTTAACTCTTGAAGAAGGAGAAGTTCTATATCAAGTTATCTAAATGTGAATTTGGCAAAAATTCTCTGGTATATTTGGGATACATTATAGGGAATGGTAAACTAAAGATAGATCTCGCAAAGGTAGAATTCATTGTAGAATGGCCCAAGAAAATTAATACCACTGAAGTTAGGCGCTTCTTAGGAGAAATACAATACTAGAGAAAATTCATTGCTAATTTATCATATATAGTGGCACCTCTACATGCATTAACAAGTGTTAAACATGTCTTTCAATTGGGAGGAAAGAAGTATAAAGTCTTTGAGACATTCAAGGAAAAGATAAGCACCACACTAGTTCTGAAACTTCCATATATTCAACAACCATTTGAGATTCAAACCAATGCAAGTGGATATTCCATGGGCACAGTCTTGATGCAACATGGTAAACCTATATGTTATCATTTTGAGACTTTCATTCAAGATGTGATTAAGTATCCAACATATGATAATGTATTGTATGTGTTGGTACAAAATGTAAAGAAATGGAAGCATTAATTAATGGGAAAGGAGACAATAATTCATACTGATCATCAACCATTACAATATTTGCAGTCACAAACCAAACTACAACAATCATGACACTTCAGGTGGATGTGTTTTCTATAACAATTCCATTTGGTAATCAAGTATAAGAAGGGTATTCATAACAAGGTTGCAGACACATTTTCAAGACCAATATTAATGCATCCACAATACTCAAGTATAATCCTTTATCACATGAAATTTATGCAGAACAATATGCTAGGGATGATGACTTTAAAGAAGTATTTGATGAATTGACTCACGAGAATCAACAATCAGATTATTATATGCATGACAATTTGTTATATAATATTGTAAAGCTATGTATATCAAGAGATGAAAGAGTGAATGTAATTAGAGAAGCTCATACATCTCTCATTTTTGGTCATTTCGGGGTTGATAAGACAATTTCATAGTTACAAAGGTATTTTTATTGGCCTTGAATGAATGAAACAATTTCCAAGTATATCAAAGGGTGTGTTATGTGTGCCACAAGTAAGCCTAGAAATACAAATATATGGTTACATATTCCACTTCCAGTACCTTCTCATCCATGGGAAAGTATATCCATGGACTTTGTAGCGGGTTTTCCTATGTCCAGGATAGGTCATGATTATCTATATGTCATGGTGGAAAAATTCAACAATATGTGTATTCTAATATCATGCAAGAAATAGGTCACAAATGAACATACAAAAAGAATGTTCTTTGCTAATGTATGGGTTCATTTTGGACATCCTACATCTATAATATCAGATTGTGACTCTCACGTTTTGGGAAAGTTTTGGTCTCACTTATGGGAGCTAATGGACACTAAGTTGAAGAAGATCACAATTTTTCATTTGTAGATAGATGGACAAAGAGATGTGGTAAATAGGATAGTGGTACATCTGCTTCAAGGATATTATAGTAAGCATCCTAAGTTATGGGATGAACAATTACCTTATATACAACATACCTATAATCACGTCATGCATTCATCTACTCAGAAAACTCCTTTTGAAGTATGTTTGGGGTACTTTCCTAAATCACCTATGGAATTTCTCTTTGGAGAAGTAGGTAAAGACGATGGATAGGATGATACAAAGAAATATAAAAGGTTCATTCAAAAGATTCAACGGGTACATCAAGAAGTGCAGGAACAATTGGACAAGTGTCAAGCCAAGTACAAGGCAAGGCATGATAAACATTGGGTTGATCATCAATTTGAAGTTGGTGATCAAGTATGGTTACATATTAGCAAGGATAGAATGAAAGGTTAAGGTAAAAATATAAGGCCAATCCGATATGGTCCATTTAAGATCTTGGAGAATATTGGTAATAATGCCTTATGTTTAGATATACCTGCCTACATGCAAATGTATTCAGAGGTAAATGTTGAGAATTTGAAGCTTTACGAGCCTCCTATAATTATGGATGAAGATTAAAGTATTCAGGTTCCAATAGTTGATGATTTTTCTCCAAAATATTTGGACGAGCTACAGGAAGATGTCATTATCGAAGGAGGAATCATAACTTCACAATGAGGTTATGTGGAATTTATTTGAGTTGGTCTTAAAGGGGTAAAACCAAGTAAATCCAAATGGATGGAGATTAAAAGGGTGAGGGAACTCTACCCTCACTTATTTTCTCAATAAAAAAAAAAATTGGTGGTCCAAAAGTCTTCCTATTAAGCCCTAATATTGGATCATTACCCCTTAATTGGGGCATATTATATTAGTGATGTTATTTTATTTATGTCAGCTTTAGGCCATTAGTTGTAATTATACCTCCTAGTCTCCTATCTATACCAAGGAGACATTTTCATTTTGAATCATCTTGTACTTGAACATTTAAGTGGGGTAAAAGGAGGTTTCCCCCTCGAAGAGGCTTATTATCTGAAATTATCTCTTTTTCA